>SNQJ01S0090501.1:40959-55999 GCA_010110895.2 Picea sitchensis | reverse complement strand
TTTTGATGTCTGAATGCCATAAGTTGAATTGAGTTATCCCATTGATCCACCTTTACAAAATACAAAAACATTCATTTCTTAAGTTACCAAGCACCTTTGGTCTGCAACCACAAAGGGTTTCTTGGAGTGATAACACCAAGAACCAATGGAGTCAGCTCCCAAACCATTAAAACATACAACATCATCTCCTAACAAGGATTTGGAAAACAACCTCATGGTAACATCCTCATGAACTATCTCAAACTGATCAATAAAATTCCCGAAAGCCTCCACATGCCTCTCAACTGTAACATGATCCTCTCCAGAAAAATGAGGAAATTTCTTAAAGAAATCAAGAGGATAAGGATGAAGATGATATGGAATCTTTAAAGGTTTAAACAGTTTGTCTTTGATTCTATTTTGAAAACTAGTGGGATGGATATGAGGCTTAACACACTGATGCCAAGTCTCAACAGTAACAATAGGATGTGATGAGATTTGAGGAGGTTGTGGATCAGTTTCAAACTCCACAAGGCTGCAAGGGTGATTGAGTTCAACAGGGTTGCAATATGAAGCTCATCTTTATAAGTAGGTTGAGTTGAGGATATAATATCAACATCTACAACACAGGAAAAAAGTGGGTCTTCTTCTTCCAAGGATGGATATATTATGGAAGGTTGGTGATCAACCGAATAAACAAAGAAAAATATGATCCTCTTTATATGTGAAGGGAAAAACAAAAATGAGTTGATAAAGAACAACATAAGTTCATGAAGAAAGATCATAAGATGATACCTAGTCATTCTCTTCATATTTATGTCAATAGGATCCTCCCCAGTGGAGTCATTTATGTGGAGTCATAGGTAGATTATTACAGTCAATTTCTGTATCCCTCTCTTGTCTACCATCAAGAGTTGGATCTATGTCATTCTTCTCAGGGAGCTCTTCAATCTTCTCAAATCTGTCCCTAACAACGACGCCATTTTTGTTAGCACTATGAATCACCCTCAGACTGTAATGAGGATAAGGCCAATACCCATCAGTTTATACAGTAAATGTAAATGAGTTTTAAGGGGTTCAAATGGATAAGACTCGAGATAATAACGTTCCAACTCAGAAAATTTGGGTTGGCATGCACACGAAATTGAGGTGTTGTATAAACTTCAGTCAGTAAGTTAGATTAAAGGTGAATAGGAGGAAGTCTTTGGTGAGAAAGTGTAGAGGTCTTCTATGGACACCAGGTCTTCCAACAACCTAATGAGGAAAAAAATCAAACAGAAGATTCTCTTGAATTAAAATTTTCAAGGAAACTAAAAGACATTATAACAACATTATAATCAAACATTCATCATAATATAGTTACAACAATACATGTGAATTAGTCAATCATGAACTCTCTAAGTATCAAAGGAAAATAAGATGGAAGAAGAAAGCTGACTTAAATTAATCAAGAAGTCTCAAATCAAGTTACATAACCAAAGAACTAGTGTTCTTCATCAAAATATTACAATCAAGGATCCTATCTCAACCATCGACCCTTGCAAAATATCAAAACTCCCTATATATAAGCATAATTGTTGCAACCATCAGGAGTGTGATCAGATTACTACATTCAAAGTTTTCAGTCGGCATCTGCTCTGTCATACTGTGCAGACAATCTTTTGTTGTCAGATGCAATATCTTCCGTTTGGACCTTCTCTATCAGACTGTGCTTGCAACTCTCTATCAGAAGTGAGCTTAAATCTACCAATCCTTTTCAGGCTTTCCATTTATGTGCTGAGACGAGGCCTCAACCACCACTCTCATTCTTAGTAACTTCCTTCATCGGGATCAGGATGAGGCCTGACACACATAAATGTTCTTAGATGGTGCCAATGACTTCTGCGAGTCAATTTTTATGCCTCAAGGTTATGTAGATCTTCTTCTGTGACCAATACAGGCACAACAAGTGTCAAGCCTATTATAACCCTATAATTTATAGGATAAACTGTTGATTGTATTTTTGTTCCCTTCAGTGTTTTTGATTTGCAGATATTACTACATCCTGAAAAAGAAAGAAAAAAGAAAAGAAAACAAGAAAAGAATAAAAGAGGGCATAAAAGAAATTAAATAAATCCCCATGCGACAACAATGGCTTGATCCATACATTCTAAGCATGGCCAAGTCGTTTTAAATTGATGTTGATAGTCTTAGTGAATAATCTTGACTAAACTGTCTAATCTCAGTCAAGATGATAGGTTAGTGAATAAATTTGACCAAACAACCTAATCTTGGTCAAATAGCCCCTAGGTAGAGTATTTTCTTAGTCCAACAATCTAAGTTGTGCTAAACGTGCAAATGATGTAGGTTAGGACATAGGTTAAACAACTTCTTTTCAAAAAATATGTATGATGATTGATGAAAATGAAAGATTTTGGATGATGAAGTGTTTTTCTAACCCCATGGTGATAAAGAGAAGAAGAAGATGTGCGAAAAACCCATAAAAAGTCATTAAGTCTAAGTCCCATGCCATTTGTTGAATCATGCCCTGCAAAATTAAATATCGGTCCTAGATCTACGACTGAATGGTGAGTGCCAAGATCTACAACTCTGAAAATATTTCGAACCCCCCCCCCGATCGTTCGACCTTTAACGGTGGGGAGGGGGGGTCCAAAAAGATGTTTAAGATGTGTGCTTAGATCTACGACCATCCCACCAATGCAAAATTGGACGGTCCACAGAAGATTCTGGACCCCCCCAACCATTTTTCTTTTAACGGGGGGGGTCTTACATGATGTTAAACAACATGCCCAGATCAACAGCTGATCCAGATTCACCCAAATCAATGGTCAACAAGGAATCTTGGACCCCCCTGACTGTTCTACCTTTAACAGACGGGGGGGTTGTCCGGAATGAAACAAATCCAGGCGGGCCCCATCACAATGTGACGTCACCTCATTGCGTCCAAACTCCCCCTCTCCAAACATTTACTGCCTATCAGTGTTACAATTCACCACCACCCTCTGCAATTTCCATGTCACAACCCCGTCAACATGTCCCATCCATCTAACCGTTACAGGTCATATCTTTCTCGTTCGCCTTCCAATCACCAGTGCACACGTCGACCAGAGGTACACTTCAGATGTCCTTCATCCTGCACTCTCATGCTCTAAATGACCCGTTGGCCATTTATGACTGGCCACACACTTGTTGTCCATATGACCTATCCTTATTCACCTAAAAAGATACCCATCCACTCAAATTCAACCCCGTTTCGGTCATCTCCCATTCCATTCACATTCCCTGGATATCAAGAGATTCATTTTCCTCCGCCTTTGCAATGCCTCATCCAACCAAAACCATTACCACTAACATTTTGTTTGAATTACAGGTACTCTTCAAAAAAATGGCGCCAAAATCCAAGAAGGCAGAAGACGGGGAAAATCCTTTCCTCCCACCTCTTGTCAACCTCGACAAGAACCCATTGGCTGACAAAGATCATCTTATATCGGACACAAGGTGCGAAGTTGAATTCATGGATTTGCAGTTGTGGCTCAAAGACACTTTCTTAGATCAGAGCGATGAAATCGGGCTCTGGGAGTCCAATCTTCCTTTATATATTTTCCCCCAGGTCCATCATTTCCCTGAATTTACCCTTAAATTCAAGGCTGATTACCTTCCTGACCAGAGAGCCATAGTCTTGTCGTCAGGAGAAATTTTGTTTTTCAACACGCCTGAGGCCATTGATCAGATGATGCAGATACCTAGAAATGAATCTGCCTCCCCTTTCAATATCGAAATCATAACAGAATTATACCAGAAATTATCTTTTCCTCAAAGAGCCTAGATATTTGAATTTTTCCTCCCACAGGATTCTTAGTTCCCCAAATCAAATCCCCCCTATACTTCCTCCCTGTTCTCAGAAAAGGGAAACCAAGTCATTTCATCACTCTGTTGTCTGCTTGGTTATCTTTTAGACGCATGGGTGGATGAGCCTATATTGGTTTTTCTGTCCATTTTCTCTAACAAGGAAAACTCCACCACTCAGTTCGACTAAAGCACTTTCATGGCAGAGAACATTCACGAGCAATTTTCATAGTTTTCCATAGAGGGCATGTTCTGGTACTCATCCATCCTGGCTTACATGTTCATCTTTTTTCAGACAGATAGGTTCTCTTTCTCAATGCAGAAGATGGACAAGGAAGAAAAACCTCAACCATTCACATTATGGACGTCGTTGCTCAGGAGAAACTCCACTGAGTTCACTTTTAAATAATTCGTTGAATTGTTTTATCATCCAGTTGTAGGCATTCTTAGTGGAAGACCTAAGCATAGAATAAATGAATAAATTCAAAGAATTTTTCACCTTTTATATCTGGCAAAGACTGGCGATTGGTTTCTATACCAGAATCACACAGAAATCAGAGTGTATGGGTGTGAATAGCTCCATACAAGTTCCCTAAGTATGTGCCTATTCGATTATTTGCACTGGAATATATTCGTCAGATGATAAACTTAGATGACATCCATTTTGTGTCTCTAAAGAAAAAACAACAGATGAGGATCAAAGGAAAAATAGGCCCATTTATCTGCAACAGTCGAGCTGTTGGGGAAGAGGCAGACAAATTATTGAAGGAAATGAAATTCAGCACTAGTTTTATTTGGAGATATGACCCCAGTAGGATCATTGCAGAGATGAGATCCAATAACAAAAGTTCACCCTATGCCCACACCCTCAATCCAGAAATCGAAAAATATGTGAACCAGATAGAATAGGAAGTAAATACTCTGGTAGATACAGAGCCACATGAATCTCTTTCAGTATCTATTTCACTAATTACCACTCCAAGGGAACCCAAGGAAAAAAGACCAAGAAAGGATGATTCACCTTCAATCATTGAGGTATCAACAAAAGAATTCCGAGTATACAACAAGAAACCCAAAACTACTCAGGCTACTCACATGTCTGGTGAGGAAGAGCCCTACTCTGCCATAGTAATTGAGAGAAGACAACAGGTGGTTTCAACTTCTTCTTCAAAGAAGTAGACAAAAATAGTTGTGACTACCCAAACTTCACAAGGTTTTGTACCCCTAAGCATTTTTGAAAAATATGAAATGATTAAAAAGAAGAACCAGACACTGACCAATAGCACCTACTCTCAGTTTTGGAACCAAACTTCCATAACACAGTA
This sequence comes from Picea sitchensis, assembly GCA_010110895.2. Classification (NCBI taxonomy): domain Eukaryota; kingdom Viridiplantae; phylum Streptophyta; class Pinopsida; order Pinales; family Pinaceae; genus Picea; species Picea sitchensis. Next base: position 50,849 of record SNQJ01S0090501.1, on the reverse strand, counting down.
CAGACTATTGTTATCATTTGACACAGAGAAATGAAGAATGCATCTTGCATTTCTGCAAGCACAGGTGCCTCAACCCCAAGAAATCATTGATTACAAGAAGTCAACTATTGTTTTTGACACCAAACAAGTACATCCAGTGGATCAGATGGATTTGCACAGACAGATTGGAGAAATGGTTTTCTCCACATTAGCACATGCTTCCGCTACAACATCAAAGTTACAGGTGTCTTTAAGAAATGTTCAGACCCAATTGAAGTTGGATAAGATATCCTCTTTTGCAAAGGATAATAGAATAAAATCCTTAGAGGAGTTGGTGCTCAAGATTGGGTATGATCCCTCGAATGTTAAAGCAGCAGAGGAAATGTTGAAGGAAAAGAATGCTGACATTGCATCTTTGAGAAAACAATTGAAATTTCCACCAATAGAGGATTCACAAGCTAAAGAGGTAGCTGAGGCAGAAAACGAGAAAGAATAATTGTTGAAGCTTATCATGCAGCAGAAAGCAAAGCTCAGAGAAATGGAGATAGAGTTGGAAAAATTATTGAAAGAAAAGGAACAAATGACACCAATGGAAGTCATTCCATTGAGTGAAGTTCCCATTGCAGAATTAAGTACAACAACAGTTCCAACAAACACTACAACAAAAATTCCATCAGCAACCCCACTGACAGCACTGGAAAAAACTGTGGAGTTAGAAAAATCCATGGAGGAAATGACTCTGCAAGGAATAAACATCAATAGGTTGAAAATGGAGATTGAAAATCTATAGGAACTCAAGTCTTCTTTCCAAACAAGATACAATGTTGAGAGACATGTGTCAAAGAAACTCAAGCATGAAATACAACAGCTCCAGAAACAAACAGTGGCAGGCAAGAAATTAGCAGAGGCTAAGGAAAACATATGGACAGATATTGCAAAATCCATAAATGAAATTTGGCCCATGGTGCAAATCATGTTTGAGCAACATGATCTGGTGTTAAAGAGTAGGCAAGCCATTGAAAGGATAAGAACAGAGTTGGGTGAGATGCCCTCGGCGGCCAATGAGATCATCAAGTTTCTGAACTCCAAAACCAAAGAAGAGCTGGAAGAATTGAAAGTCGAATATAGAACAGAGACTATCCTCGAGTTAAAAAGAGTATTGATGTTACAGTTGGAGGAAAAGGCTCAAAACATGGACATTGGAGTTCAAATATTTTTTAGCAAGATTGAAGCCTTACAAAAAAAGGGTCTTCCTGATCTACATGTCCTAAATGATAAACTAATGACTTTGTCCGATTACAAGCAAAGGATCACCACCGTGGTCAAAGACAGTTCCAAGTTTTCAGGGATAAAGGGTAGCATCACGGGCAAAGCATTCTTGGAGACTCTGTAGCATGACCTCAACATTCAGCATGAGATCAAGTATGTCTTCATCATTAAGCCGACTTTTGCTAAATACACCGAGATGGACGAAGTTTACCGCCGGTTATTGAAAATTACCATCCCAAGCACACAGAGATGTGGTGAGCTGTGTGATTTGATTGAGTAAAGGAAGATCCTAATCCATCTCATCATCCATCTCAACGTCCAGCTTAGTGTCCAACATAGTTGAAGTCATCTGAATGACTCAACAACAGTCTTCCCCAAAATCAACATGAGAGATTCAACACATCATCATCAGTTACTACATTTCTTCATCTTGTTAGATTAGTTAGTTAGACTCAGACTCTTTCACGTCCTGATCATTAATGACAGGGTCGTTGTAACTTTTATTATAAATATTTCTCACTGTGAAGTAGGAAGGGTTGTTGATCTTTACGCCCGAGCAAGCTCTAGTTGTTGTAATTTTTATCAAGAAGTTGTTCTAGTAATACAAAGAGAGGTTTCACAGGATTCCTGCATGTCAATTGTTGGTGAAGTTCCCTCTGTCTGCGTACAAGTTTTTTCTTTCTCAGTTATCATATTGTCTCTCTGAAATCTAATCTTTAAAAGAAGTTAAAGTTGCAGAATTTACCATTGTGTACTTTGTTCTTAATCTTTTACAGATTTAAATGTTTTTCCTCTGATGTTATAACAAATAAATTCTTAAATGCTTTTTGTTTTAACTGATATCTCACATTTTCAGCAATACACCATTTTTATTTCTAAAGAATCCAGCGTTAGCACTATCTCTCCCTTTGAATTGAATCTTGTAACATTGTCTTTAACTTCTATCTTTTAAAAATAGACCCCATAGCCCAATGGAAGCATAATTGATATTCATCCTCTTCATTCAAAAACCATACAAACAAATCGGTTATATTCTTTCTAACTAGCCTAAAATCTTTGAAAACTCAAACAAATCTAGAATTCACAGAGAGATCCCTCTCTGAAACTAGTAGGGCTAGCTTCCAGTTTCGAAGCAGTTGGTTAAGGTTACCTCTAATAATTTTCTTATTACCTCATAAAAACCTCTGGGAATTTATAGAGTGATACCATAAATGGCGACTCCACTGGGGACGAACTGAAACAAACTTTCCACCCTTTATTTCCTTTCCCCTAGAGAAAAGACGGCTTTATTTCTTGAAAAAACACAAACTCTAATCTTTACCTAGAAATAATGTTCAGAGGTTGTTAAAGTTTGTGCATAAATAACCAAAATATCCAAAGGTAGAATAAAATCAACAGTTCTGGCTCCCATAAGAATTTCTACCAGATCTCATCCTGACCCAGAACCTGCAAAAGTAATAGATAATCCCGAAAGACTACTCAGGAAGAAACACACTGCAGAAATTTCGAGTAATAGCCTGCTTCTGAGGTCTTTTTCCATCCTAGAAAAGTTAGTTGTACTTCCAGACCTTGAGTCTGAGATACCCTTTCGAACAAGTCTTCTCAGGACAAAATCTGACACTTTTGTCAGTGAAACGGTCTTAGACCAAACTATTTTTCAGCCCAGGTCCCCGGAGGTACTTTCTCCTAGATCTGAAGTTGAGCAATTTTTTCACTCCAAGACTGATAAGCTCGAAGACCTAGTCGCAAATCTTGGTCAGGCCTTAGACAAGCTCCATCTTCAACAGTTCGTCAAAATTCTTGTTTTAACCATCACTGCAGTTTCTGCTAAAATTACACCAGGTCACTCCATTCCTCCAAGCCCTCCATCCTCTATATCTTCAAGCATTTCCTCCCCTGTCACACAGGTTGTTGTTCAACCTCCTCCACCAATCATGGTGGAAAGATATGATCCATTGGTATTGGTTTCTCCTTTACATGACATGCCCCAAGATTATCAAACTAGAATTCCATAATTCGATAGTACCGACCCCTTGAATGCGCAACAACATGTTGACAAAATGAATATTACTTTGACCTGCAAGAAGTAGACAAAGCTGATGTGCATATGAGATTATTCGCTCAAAGCCTAACTGGAGATGTGAAAAAGTGGTTCAAAACTTTACGTGTTGCTACCATTACTGACATTACTGTTTTCGATCAGAGTTTCCTAGACCGGTGGGAGGTAAATAAAAATCCTTTCCAAATTCTGTCGGAGTATGAGAACATCAGAAGGAACCAAGGAGAGACAGTGCAGGATTACCACACTCGTTTCAACAATCTATACAATTATGTCCCGACTGAAATTAAACCACCACAAGGTTTGTCATTAATAAAGTTCCCTGATGGTTTTGATGCTGACATGTCGTATCAATTAAGGGAAAGAAACACAACAACACTGGAAGACATGCAAAAAAGTGTCGTCGGTGTAGAAGAAAATCTTTTCGTCAGAAGGGCCAGGCAGAGAACAAAAAAGAGGGTCACCATCAAGGAAGAACCTTCTACTTCCTCATCTGATGCCAAATTAGATTCTCTAGCCAGAGCTATGGAGAAATTGATGGCGAGACTCACCATAACTAACAGGAACGCACCTAGGGAGAACCAAGCTACCACTCAAATCAGAAACCCGAACTTTAGGAGAAATCCACCCCAGATTAGACAAAGAGATCCTAGGGATCAATAGGAACAAAGGGGACCTGATCAGCAGATTAGACCACCTCTCCAGGAAAACTATGCTGATGATGGGGAGGAAGTTATATAGGATTTTGATGATGCTCATATAAATCTAATGGGTGAATATGATCATGATCATGAGTCTATTTTCCTCACCCAAGACGAACATGAAATCTTTCTCCTTTCACAAACAGAGGTGAATGAGGAAGTTGAGAAAATAGAACAACAAGCCTTTGAGAACACTATAATTGAGGTTCACAGGCAATATAACCTGAGGAGTAAGAAGGCTAATGATAATTCTACGAAGAAAGCTGCTGAAACCAAGAAAACCTCATAAAACCTTCCCAAGAAAACCCCTGAGCAGAACAACGTTGAACCTCCTGTGAAAAAAAATACAGGAATTCTTAAGAAAACAAGTTGAATAGAAGTTTCATCAACCATTCAAATAGGTGCACCTGTCCATAGAGTTTCTATCAATAAATGATAAGTACATAGTTTAAATAAAACCATCGTTCCTTTCAGCCTCGAAGGGGGACTAGCAAAATTGAAGATTCCTATTCCCTTATCTGAGTTGATGAATAAGAATGCTTATAGGTCTCATGTGATGAATGCTTTAAGCATCACACCTGATATAGGTACCAAAGCCTTGGATGTTGGATCTGTACATCACTGTGACACAGTAAACCTTGTCGATGATCAACCCGAGCTCCTATTCAGCCCTAAAGTTGATGGTCAAACTGATAATGGCGCCATGTCTCCTTGTTACATCAGCCTAAATATCCACGATATGATATTACACAACGTTATGTTGGATTCGGGTGCCTCTCACAACCTAATGCCCAAAGCCGTGATGTAAAAGTTGGGACTTGAGGTCACCATACCCTACAAATATTTTCATTCTTTCGACTCCAGCAAGGTCAAATGTATAGGCCTGATTACAGACTTATGCATCACCTTAGCTCAAATTTTGGCAAAAGGTTTGGTGATGGACATCACCATGGCAGATATTCCCCCCAAGTATGGTATGTTTCTATCAAGGTCTTGGAGAGCTAAATTGATAGGAACCCTGCAGCTAGATATGTCCTATGCCACCATTCCAGTTTTCGGCCAATAGAGAAGACTTTACAGGGAAACACTGATGAAGTATATGGTCAGTAGTCAGGAAAATCCACACAATTACCCATTATATTCCACAAACTCTGACCTTGATTCTTTCATTCTATATAACGTTGGTGATCTTGGAAAACAAATTGCACAACTGGAAGATGATTCACCTGACCCAAAGGATGATAAAGCTATTGTCGAAGTAAGAAGCCCCATGGTTGAAGAAAATGAGGAACTTCCAGCAGACTTCTGGAGCATGGACTTCAATGGTGTTGTGAGTAAATAAGGAGATGGAGTCGGAGTGTGGATGCATAACCACAGATCAAAGTACTCTGAGAATCATTCCTATAAACTGAACTTTCAATGTACTAACAACATAGCCAAGTACGAGGCTTCAATGCTCGGCCTGAAATTATTGAATAAAGTTGGTGCTAAGAAGATTATGGTAAGGGGTGATTCTGAATTAATTATCAAGCAAATAAAAGGTGAGTATGCAACAAAACATCCCAGACTTAGAGCCTATAGAAACATTGTTTTGGATTATCTCCAATGCTTTACTGAGGTTGATTTGCAGGTGATGCCTAGAGGACAGAATATACTCACAGACGGACTGGCCATGTCGGCAGCTACCTATAAAATCCCTTTTCTTCCCACTCACAAGTACACAATGGAGGTGAAGTGCAGATCCACCATTCCTGATAACATCAGATATTGGCAGGTATTTGGAAATGACGATCAAATTGAATATTTCCTGCAATGTAAAAATGATTTCGAATGTATGAACATAGATTTAGAATAGGATGAAGAAGTTGTAAATAAATCTGTTTTTGAGAATGGTAGTGTAAATACAATAGATGCTGAAGAAATCAATGAAAAGGATGCAAATTCTGATATCCTGCAGTTGAAAAATAATGTGTTACCTAGAGGTTTAGTTCCGTTGGAAGACTTGTTTGATTTTAACGATGTATCCAAAAAACCAAAAATTGAAACTAACAGTAAAGAGGTTGAAGACTGTAACATAGGAACAGAAGAAAACCCCAAAATGATAAAACTGTCTAAATCACTGCCACCAGAGAAAAAAAGAAAATACATTGAACTTTTTAAGGAATATATAGATGTTTTTTCCTAGGGCTATGAGGACTTAAAATCCTATGACACAAGCATCATACAACACCGGATTCCCATAAAAGAAGAACATACACATTTCAGACAAAAACTTTGGAGAATTAATCCCAAGTTTCTTCCCCTGATAGAGAAAGAAATCAAGAAGATGTATGATTCCAAGATTATAGTCCCCTTGAGGTTTTCCAAATGGGTTTCTAATCTAGTTCCAACCAGGAAGAAAACTGGCGAGATCAGGCTCTGTATAGATTTTAGAAATCTGAACAAAGTATCCCTCAAAGATAATTACCCTTTACCCAAAATGGACCATATTTTACAAAGGGTGGTCATATCTAGTAGGATCTCCTTACTGGACGATTTCTCTAGTTACAACCAAGTCCTGGTCCACCCGGAAGATCAAGAGAAGACAACCTTTACCACACCCCAGGGTACCTTCATGTATGTGAAGATGCCTTTCGGTCTGATGAACGCTGGAGCTACTTTCCAAAGAGAAATTGATATTGCCTTTATGGATGAGACTGGGAAATTTATAGTCATTTATCTAGATGATGTAACTGTTTACTCCAAATACGACGAAGAACATTTGCTCGACCTCAAACGTGTGTTTGAGAAGTGCAGGAAATTTGGGATTTCATTAAATCCTAAGAAAATCCTTTTCAGGTTAGAGGAAGGTAAACTACTGGGACACATAATCTCAAAATACGGAATTAAAATAGATCCCAGCAGGATAGACGCTATCCAGAAGGTGGAACACCCTAGGAACATCAAAGAACTACAATCTTTAATTGGAAAAATAAATTACCTTAGAAGATTCATACCAAACTTGGCCGAGCTTATCAGGAATATTACCAATATGTTGAAAAAGGACACAAAAATCAAATGGAACGTTGAGTCCAAACAGTCATTTGAGCAAGTGAAACATGCTCTCACCCAAGCTCTAGTTCTGATTAGCCCAAACTATACCAAAGACTTTTATATTTTCTCTTTCGCATCTGAGCACACTATAGCAGTAGTATTGTTGTAGAAAAGCAATGAAGGGTACGAGCAACCCATAGCCTTTTTTAGCAAAGCTTTAAGAGACGCAGTGTTGAATTATAACATTATGGAGAAACAAGCCTTTGCCCTGGTAAAGGCTATAAAATATTTTAGGGTCTATATTCTCCATTCTCACACAACTGCATACGTCCTAAACACAGTCGTTAAAGATATTCTGACCCAGGATAATCCAGATGGCAGAAGAGGAAAATGGATTGCGGTCATTCTGGAATATGACATTGAGATAAAACCTACTAAACTTATCAAAGGAAAGGGTTTGGCCAAACTGATGGTTGAGTCTAATTTCCATGCTTTAGATATTAAATTTTTGGCTACAGTAGACGGACTGGAAGAACAAGCGACTCCAAACATAAAAGAGGCATTCTTAAATTCCCCTTGGTACACAGACCTCATTTTCGTACTCCACAATTTAAAGGCTCCTCCAAGTTTGACTAAGACCAAAGCTAGATTTATTAAATTGAAAGCATTGAAATTTTGTATTCTGGAAGGCAATCTCTATTGGAAAGATCCTGGTGGTATCTTTCTTAATTGCTTGTTAAAATATGAAGCTGACAAAGTTCTTCAAGATTTCGATGCAGGAGACTGTGGTGGGCACCTGAGCTGGAAGACCACAACTAAAAATATTCTGAGAGCTGGATTTTACTAGCATACTCTGTTTGCTGATGTTCACCAGAAGGTTACTTCTTGCCACCAGTGTCATATTTTTGAAGTGAAAAGGAAGCTTTTGCCACTCCCAATGAAACCCATCTCTATTGAATATCCTTTCCAAGAGTGGGGGCTAGACTTCATTGGTGAAATACATCCTCCCTCTTCGGGCCAACATAAATGGATCCTCACGGCCACGTACTACTTCACCAAGTGGATCGAGGTTGTACCATGCAGGCAATCTATTGACTCTGTCATCATCAAGTTTTTAGAAACTAACATTTTGTCTCATTTTGGATGCCCTGGAAAAATTATAACTGATAATGTAGCGGATTTCAGATCCAAAAGGCTCATAGATTTTTGTAATCAATATCATATCACTTTGGGACACTCGACGTCTTATTATCCACAGGGAAATGGGCTAGCTGAGTCTTCTAACAAAAGTCTGGTGAACATCCTCAGAAAGACACTGTAGGAAAACAAGAAATCATGGCATAATAAGTTGGTTTTCGCACTCTGGGCTGATAGGATTAGCACCAAAAGATCGATTGGTATGTCTCCACACCAATTGGTGTATGGCATTGAGGCAGTTTTTCCCCTTTCATTAGGAGTTTTGGTCATGAAACTATTGCAGGAAACACAAGAAGAACCAAACAATGTCCAACAAAGAATAAATCAAATGATCCACCTAATGCAATCTAGAGAAGAAGTTTACAATAGAACTCAAGTGATCCAGGAAAATATTAAAAAGATTTATGACAAGAGAACCAAAGAGGATAACTTTGAATTGGGTGATCTAGTTTTGAGGTGGGACTCCAGAAATGAAGATAAAGGTAAACACGAAAAGTTCGATAGCTTGTGGAAGGGTCCTTACACCATTCAGGCCTTCAGAGGAAATAATTATTTTCTACTTGCTAATCGTGATGGATCATACCTGCCAGGGGGGCCCATAAATGGCAGGATGTTGAAGCATTACTTGCCACCTCAGTAGAGAGATCACCATTCCATTCCATTGTATATATCATTTCTTTTACAAGTATTTTAGGTGTAGGTGTTGTTGTTCAGGTGTCTGAAGCCCACAAAGAAGACCCTAAGACATTGAATAATACCATCAAAGTTTCAAAATAAAGCAAGTCAGGCAACAAAAGAAACTCTAGAGGAAGTTTTTCAAGACAACAAGAAACAGGATTCTTGGCATCTCGCAAGGAGGATACCATCCCCAGGTGGAGCTGCTATTATAACCCTATAATTTTTAGAATCAATTGTTGATTTTATTTTTGTTCCCTTCAATGTTTTTGATTTGCAAAGATTACTACATCCTGGAAAACAAAGAAAATAAAAAGAAAGAAAAGAAAATGAGAAAAGAATAAAAGAGGGAATAAAAGAAATTAAATAAATCCCCATGCAATAACAATGGCTTGATCCATACAATCTAAGCATGGCCAAGTCCTTTTAAATTGATGTTGATAGTCTTAGTGAATAAGCTTGACTAAATTGTCTAATCTTAGTCAAGATGATAGGTTAGTTAGTGAATAAATTTGACCAAACAACATAATCTTGGTCAAATAGCCCCTAGGTAGAGTATTTTCTTAGTCCAACAGTCTAAGTTGGGATGAAGGTGCAAATGATGTAGGTTAGGACATAGGTTAAACAACTTCTTTTCAATAAATATGTATGATGATTGATGAAAAATGAAAGATTTTGGATGATGAAGTGTTTTTCTAACCCCATGGTGATACAGAGAAGAAGAAGTAGTGCACAAAACCCATAAAAGGTCATTAAGCCTAAGTCCCACACCATTTGTTGAATCATGCCCTAGAAAATTAAAGATCGGGCCTAGATCTATGACTGAGCGGTGAGCGCCCAGATCTACAGCTCTGAAAAGATTTCGAACCCCCACGATCATTCGACCTTTAACGTTGGGGGGGGGGTCTGAAAAGATGTTTAATATGTGTGCTTAGATCTATGTCCATCCCACCAGTGTGCAATTGGATGGTCCACAG
>SNQJ01S0090501.1:25671-40916 GCA_010110895.2 Picea sitchensis | reverse complement strand
GGGGGGTCTAGAATGAAACAAATCCAGGCGAGCCCCATCACAACATGGCGTCACCTCATTGCATCCAAACTCACCCTCTCCAAACATTTACCGCTTATCAGTGTTACAATTCACGACCACCCTCTGCAAGTTCCACGTCATGACCCTGTCAGGATGTCCCATCCAACTAACCATTACAGGTCATATCTTTCCCATTCGCCTTCCAATCACTAGTGCAGAGGTCGACAGGAACCCATTGGCCGACAAAGATCATCTGATATCAGACACAAGGTGTGAAGTTGACTTTGCGGATTTGCAGTCGTGGCTCAAATACACTTTCTTAGATCAGAGCGAAGAAATCGGGCTCTGGGAGTCCAATATTCCTTTATATCTTTTCCCCCAGGTCCATCATTTCCCTGAATTTTACCTCAAATTCCAAGCTCATTACCTTCCAAACCAGAGAGACATAGTCTCGTCATCAGGAGAAACTATGTTCTTCATCACGCTAGAGTCCATTGATCACATGACTCAGATACCCAGAAATGAATCTTCCTCCCCTTTCAATCTCAAAATCATAACAGAATTATACCAGAAATTATCTTTTCCTCAAAGAGCCTAGATATTTGAATTTTTCCTCCCACAAGATGCTTAGTTCCCCAAATCAAATCCCCCCTATCCTTCCTCCCTGTTCTCAGAAAAGGGAAACCAAGTCATTTCATCACTCTATTGTCTGCTTGGTTATTTTTCAGATGCATGGGTGGATGAGCCTATATTGGGGTTTCTGTCCATTTTCTCTACCGAGGAAAAATCCACCACTCAGTTCGACTACAACACTTTCCTGGTGGAGAACATTCACGAGCAGTTTTCATAGTTCACCACAGAGGGAATGTTCCAGTACTCATCCATCCTGGCTTACATGTTCATATTTTTTTAGACAGATAGGTTCTCTTTCTCAATGCAGAAGAATGACAAGGAAGGAAAACCTCAAGCAGTCACATTATGGACGTCGATGCTCAGGAGAAACTTCACTGAGTTCACTTTTAAACAATTCATTGAATTTTTTTATCATCCAGTTATAGGCATGCTTAGTGGAAGACTTGAGCCGAGAATAAATGAATAAATTCAAAGAGTTATTCACCTTCCAGATCTGGCAAAGACTGGAGATTGGTTTCTATACCAGAATCACACATAAATTAGAGTGTATGGGTGCGAACTAGCTCCATACAATTCTCCTAAGTATGTGTCTATTCGAATATTCACACTGGAATATATTCGTTAGATGATAAACTCATATGACATCCATTTTGTGTCCCTGAAGAAAAAATAGCAGATGAGGATCAAAGGACAAATAGGCCCATTTATCTGCAACAGTCGAGCTGCTAGGTAAGAGGCAGACAAATTGTTGAAGGAAATTAAATTCAGCACTAGTTTTATTTGGAGATATGACCCCAGTGGGTCATTGCAGAGATGAGATCCAAGAACAAAAGTTCACCCTATTCCCACACCCTCAAGAAAGAAATCGAAAAATATGTGAACCGGATAGAATGGGAAGTAAATACTCTAGTAGATATAGAGCCACGGTAATCTCTTTCAGTATCTATTTCACTAACTACCACTCCAAGGGCACCCAAGGAAAAAATACCAAGAAAGGATGATTCACCTTCAATCACTGAGGTATCAACAGAAGAATTCCAGGTATACAACAAGAAACCCAAAACCACTCATGCTACTCAAATGTCTAGTGAGGAAGAGCCCTACTCTTCCACAGTGATTGAGAGAAGACAACAGGTGGTGTCAACTTCTTCATCGAAGAAGCAGACAGAAATAGCTGTGACTACCCAAACTTCACAAGGTTCTATACCCCTAAGAATTTTTTAAAAATATGAAATGATTAAAAAGAAGAACCAGACACTAACCAATAGCACCTACTCTCAGTTTTGGAAGCAAATTTCCACAACAAAACACAAACTATTGTCAGCATTTGACACAGAGAAAGGAAGAATGCATCTTTCATTTCTGCAAGCATAGGTGCCTCAACCCAAAGAAATCACTGATTACAAGAAGTCAACTATTGTTTTTGACACCAAACGAGTACATCCAGTTGATCAGATGGACTTGCACAGACAGACTAGAGAAATGGTTTTCTCCACTTTAGTACATGGTTCCGCTACAACATCAAAGTTACAGGTGTCTTTAAGAAATGTTCAGACCCAATTGAAGTTGGAGAAGATATCCTCTTTTGCAAAGGATAATAGAATAAAATCCTTAGAGGAGTTGGTGCTCAATATTGGGTATGATCCCTCGAATGTTAAAGCAACAGAGGAAATGTTGAAGAAAAAAAATGTTGACATTACATCTTTGAGAAAACAATTGAAATTGCCACCAATAGAGGATTCACAAGCTAAAAAGGTAGCTGAGACAGAAAATGAGAAGGAAGAATTGTTGAAGCTTATCATGCAGCAGAACACACAGCTCAGACAAATGGAGATAGAGTTGGAAACATTATTGAAAGAAAAGGAACAAAGGACACCAATGGAAGTCATTCCATTGAGTGCAGTTCCCATTGCAGAAGTAAGTATAGGAGCAGTTCCAACAACCACTACTTCATAAATTCCATCAGCAGCCCCACTGATAGCACTGGAAAAAATCGTGGAGTTAGAAAAATCCATGGAGGAAATGACTCTGCAAGGAACATAGATCAATAGGTTAAAAATGGAGATTGAAAATCTACATGAACTCAAGTCTTCTTTCCAAACAAGATACAATGTTGAGAGACATGTGTCATAGAAACACAAGCACGAAATACAATAGATCCAGAAACAAACAGTGGCAGGCAAGACATTAACAGAGGCTAAGGAAAACATACGAGGCTAAGGAAAACATATGGACAGATATTGCAAAATCCATAAATGAAATTTGGCCCATGGTACAAATCATGTTCGAGCAACATGATCTAGTGTTAAAGAGTAGGTGAGCCATTGACAGGATAAGAATAAAGTTGGGTGAGATGGCCTCAACGGCCAACGAGATCATCAAGTTTCTGAACTCCAAAACCAAAGAAGAGCTGGATGAATTGAAAGTCGAAGACATAACAGAGACTATCCTCGAGGTAAAAAGAGTATTGACTAAAAGGGGATTGATGTTACAGTTGGAGGAAAAGTCTCAGAACATGGACATTGGAGTTCAAAGATTTTTTTAGCAAGATTGAATCCTTACAGAAAAAGGGTCTTCCTGATCTACATGTCCTAAATGATAAACTAATGACTCTGTCTGATTACAAGCAAAGGATTTCCACCATGGCCAAAGACAGTTCCAAGTTTTCAGGGATACAGGGAAGCATTACGGGCAAAGCATTCTTGGAGACTCTGCAGCATGACCTCAACATTCGGCACGAGATCAAGTATGTCTTCATCATCAAGCCGAATTTTTCTAAATACACCGAGATGGACGAAGTTTACCGCCGGTTATTGAAAATTACCATCCCAAGCACACAAAGATGGGATGAGCTATGTGATTTGATTGAGTAAAGGCAGAGCCTCATCCATCTCAGTGTCCAACTTAGTGTCTAGCATAGTTGAAGTCATTTGAATGACTCAACAAAGGTCTTCCCCGAAATCATCATGAGAGATTCAACACATCATCATTAGTTACTACATTTCTGCATCTTGTTAGATTAGTTAGTTAGACTCAGACTCTTTCACGTCCTGATCATTAATGACAGGGTTGTTGTAACTTTTATTATAAATATTTCTCACTTAGAAGTAGGAAGGGTTGTTGATCTTTATGCCCGAGCAATCTCTAGTTGCTGTAATTTTTATCAAGAAGTTGTTCCAGTAATACAAAGAGAAGTTTCACAGGATTCCTGTGTGTCTATTGTTGGTGAAGTTACCTCTCTCTACGTACAAGTTTTTTCTTTCTCAATTATCATATTGTCTCTCTGAAATCTAATCTTTAAAAGAAGTTAAAGTTGCAGAATTTACCATTGTGTAATCTGTTCTTAATCTTTTACAAATTTAAATGTTTTTCCTCTGATGTTATAACAAAGAATATCTTAAATGCTTTTTGTTTTAACTGATACCTCACCTTTTTAGCAATACACCATTTTTATTTCTAAAGAATCCAACGTTATCACTATCTCGCCCTGTGAAATGAATCTTGTAATGTTGTCTTTAACTTATATCTTTTAAAAACAGACCCCATAGCCCAATGGAAGCATAATTTATATTCAACCACTTCATTCAAAAACAATACAAACAACTCGGTTATATTCTTTCTAACTAGCCTAAAATATTTGAAAACTCAAACAAATCTAGAACTCATAGAGAGATCCCTCTCTGAAACTGGTAGGGATAGCTTCCAGTTTCGAAGCGGTTGGTTAAGGTTACCTTTGATAAGTTTCTTCTTACCTCATAACAACCTCTGGGAATTTACAGAGTGATAATAGGGCCGAAATTTTCTTTGCGGATCGACCTTCGGGAATTTTGATTCTCAAACTCCATTTGTCTTTTGTTTATTTTATCCGGAGCGAAGGATCTGGCAACGCATGGCTCCTACTGATTGATGGATCAGATTCGCTTTAGGTTCTTTGGGATTCGTCCCTTCAAGACTTTGCAATGTTTCTCATTAAAATTATTTCGAAATCTCGATTCCCTCGATAATTTTCCATCGTTGATCTCTCCCAATGAGATCTACGTCCCAGATTTAATCTTTTCTCGACCATTGATTTCAGGCATGGAATGAGTCACTCTGATTGTTTTTATTTGTGCTCATGGTTGCGGCTTGCAACCCTTGACAAATTTATGTGATAACACAAATGACACAACAACCCATCCTGAAGATGGAAATTAGCGACAACTGTGTTTGCGCCCAACATTTGGTAGGTGGTGGTGAAGTCCGGGTCTGCCTCACAGAGTTGGGGCCATCCATAGGTCTCGTGGCCACAAGAGTATAACACCATGGTGAGTGCCGCAATTGGAAATCTATTGAGGCAATCAATGACGTAGTTGGTGCTTCCCATTTTATACTTGATGTTGAGGTGAAATTTTTGCAAGTACACGGACCACTTTTGATGGCAGTTATTCTGCAATTTGCCTTGTCTCTGCATGAACTACAGTGTCTTATGATTAGTTTGGATGACTGTCTCCTTCCCAAGAATGTAATGTCTCCATTGGAAGAAGGATTGCACAATGGAGTACATTTCTTTGTCATCAGTAGGGTACTTATGGATAACATCTGATAGTGTCTCACTATGATAGGTCACGGGGTGGTCATGCTAAGTGAGAACGACGCCCACAACATAGCCTGAAGCATCTGCCTTAATCTTAAAGGGTTGTTGCAGGTTCAGTAGTGAAAGTACTGGGGCTAAGAACAAGCACTTCTTCAAATCATTGAACGCTTGTTGTTGGGACCAACCCCACACAAATTTATCCTTACCACCACCAATGGTTACTTGGATGAGGGCCCATGCAATATGGGAGAATCCCAACATGAACCTACGGTAAAAATTGGCAAGGCCCAAGAAGCTCTTAAGCTCAGTGAGTGTGGTTGGGGCTGGTCAGTCATGGATGAATTAGATTTTGGTTGGATCCACATGTACGCCATGATGATCAATGATGTATCCCAGGTAATGAACCATGTCGATGTCAAAGGAACATTTTTCCAAGTTGGCATAGAGACGATGTTTCTGCAGGGTGTGCAGAACCTACTGAATATGTTGCAAGTATTCTTCCTAAGTCTTGTTATAAATGAGGATGTCATCCAGATACACCACTACAAATGTATTGGTGAATGGTCGTAGGATATCGTCCATCATCCTCATGAAAGTGGTTGGAGCATTTTTCAAACCAAAGGGCATGACCAACCATTCAAAAATACCTTCCTTTGACCTCAAGGTGGTCTTCCATACATCTATCTATTCTATCGGGACTTGGTGGTAGCCAAACTTTAGATCAATCTTACTAAATTATTTGTCCCCCATGAGCTGATCAAGGAGGTCGTCGATTCAGGGAATCATGTACCGGTTTCTGACTGTGATTTTATTCAGGGCTCGATAATCAATGCAAAGTTGTCAGGTTCCATCTTTCTGCTGTACTAGCACGATTGGGCTCCCACAAGGTGATGAGTTGGGATGGATGTACCCCTTGTGGAATAGTTATTGGATCTGTTGCTTGATCTCTTCATTCTCTAACAGAGAGTGGCAGTAGATTGGCCCATTAGGAAGTGATGAGTCGGGGGTCATATCGATGGGGTGCTTGACCTGACAGTGCAGAGGTACCCGGGTAGGTGAGGAGAAAATATATGAGTATTCTTCCACGACCTTATCCACTTGCTTTTGTTGTGTGGATAGGTTGGACGCAAAGACCCTAGATGTGGCTGTGATCTTTTTCTCATTCTGAGAGCGAATCACGAAGAAGACAAAATTCCATGTCTGAGAGATGACCTTTCTACATTGCTTGGCAGAGATCAAGGAAATAACACTGAGTGGGACTACCTCGGGTATCCTATACAATTTATAATTCAAAGTAATAATAAAACTACGAGGCCTAGACTCATATACAACATGACGTTTCCATAAATATGGTTGGCCCAAAACAACATTACAAACTTTGAGAGGGGAAAAATCACACAATACCTCATCTTTGAAGGGCTTGGTGTCGTATGATAGGAGACATTGTTGGCTGACGTGGATGTCTCTTCCTTGGCAGAGCCATCTGATGCTGTAGGGATGCAAGTGAGGTGTTGTCGGCAGGGTGAGTCTCTTGACAACCACTGATGAGATGAGGTTCTTATGGATACCGCTATCAATGATGAAGTGCAGTAGGGTACCCTTCACTCACATCTGTGAATGAAAAAGGTGCTCACCTTCCTCTGGCTCGTCTGGTTCACTGGGTTGGAGCTTGGTGGTAGCAACGGTAGCACTGGGTTTTGCGTCAATGATCTATCTCCCCCTTTCTGGTTTCTGGTTCTGACTCGGAGTCAGAGCCCGCATATGATTCAGAGGCTTTCACCTCAGCCACCAGTGACTGCTTCGAGCAACAATCAGTAGTGTTATGCCAGGGGATCTTATGGAAGTCGCACCACTTCTCGATATCTTTCTTTGTCTTTTCGATGTCCTTATTTGCTTGCATCTTGGACTAGTTGCTCTGAGGTTTTCCGTCTTTGCTCTGTCCTTTGTTCTACTATTTGGGGCGACCCTTTCCTGGATTTTTCTTTGAGGGGTTCCCAGGCCCAAATTGGCATGTCTTTTGTTTGAGCTTCTGCTCAATTTTGACGACATATCGGTAGGCCGTTCCCAAGGATCAGATGTCCAGAAACTCCATTTCGGCCTAGATGTATCTATGCATACCATTGCGATACTTGAGCACCATATGTCGCTCAGAATATTTGATACCCATCTTGGTGCACAAGGTATGGAAGATATTTGTGAACTCGGGCACCGTTTGGTCTCTTCCCTGCTGCAACGTGGTCCATTTTGTGTACAGGTCATCATAACTTCCAATAGGGTAGTATTGTTCCTTAATAACATCCTTGAAGGACTCCCAGGTGACTGCAACTGTAAATAGTAAGGGTTCCTCTGTTTCCTTTTGCACACAGAAAGTTTCCCACCAATCTTTGACATGGGGACCACTTTGAGGAGTGCAAAATTAATATTTTCTCTATTCGAGAAGTTATGGACAGAGAAATACCCTTCTAGTAGATTCAACCATTTGTCTACCACATCTGCGTCTATCTAAACTTCAAATATAGGAATATCGAAGTTGATTTGTACCTTGAAGGGGGAAACACCTCCGTTTGAGGAAGATGTATCGCATGTTGGTAGCCACCGAAGAATTTGCGCAAAACTATGCATCATCTTGTTCCTCTGTTGCATGAGTGATTCCTTGAGAAACATTTTAAAGGGATCTCCTATCCCACCGCCTTTCTTTTCTTCTTCCATGAGAGGTGGTTTGGGCGTGCGAGAGATTTTTCCCTTAAGAGAAACAATCTCGAGACCCAATCCTTTGTACCCTGACCTCATTGGGGACATGCATTAAGAACGACAAGGAGAAGACCACTCTGATACCACTAATCCATAATATATTTTCAAAATGAAATGAATACAGATTATTATCAAAAGATGCTTAACACAGAATAACAAATATACATTAAAATTGGTTTCTATTCAATAAGGAAATAAGTTGAAACTATAAAATGCAATGGAAACAAGCTTGCTAGAATGTTGACAGCTTATCTTTGAGAAGAGATGTGATGGCTACGCTCATTCATAAGAATATGATTACAATGAGGCTCTGAAGGAATTTTTACAATAAATAGGATTTTTAAAAACCATAGACATCCAAAAAACCTAACCCTGGGAGATGAAGCACCAAAAGTCATGTGGGCCCTCTTTGGGTAAGTTAGTACATCAACTTCTCGAGGTCGTAACTTTTGCATACGATCTCTGTTTTAGTCGCACGATAGCCCGTTGGAAATGTTTATATGAGGAATATACATTTTAAGGCTATCTATCAAAGGTCATTTTGACTGTGATGAGCCCTAAAAAACGTTGTTTAGGGCCTCAAAACGGCCCCGCAAGTCAGGGACCCAAAAATTAGGGAAAAAACTGGCAAACTGGAAAACTGTCAAAATAAACTAGTTGGAATAGGTGGGAGGCCACCAACATCCATCTGGATCAATTATGCACCATAGCATGTCCAATATACAAATTAAATTGTTGCAACAATAGAGTGCACATATTTTCAACACTGCAAATAGGAAAAGTGAATGACCAAGATGGAGAACAAATTTTAAAAGAATAATCTCTTACTAATTAAAGATTATTTTTATGAGTCAAGGTATGAACTTTAAAACTCATGAATTAATCCATGGAGAGCTTTAACTAATTAATTTTTTTTCTAGAGTTTGAACAATTCATTTCTTTGTTTAAAACTCATAAATTAGTCCATGAGATCACGAGTAAAGACATGAACTTTAAAAACTCATGAATTAGTGTATTAGTAGCTTTAACTAATTAAATTTTCTAGACTTTGAACAATTCACTTCGACAAAAAAGTGTGCAACCAACTTATTAACATGCATAGGACAAGAACATAGAACAACACAACACTAGGTAAAAATGAAATTGATAGGTAGGTACATTCAAGCCACCTGGTGGAGTGCCCAACATAAGCTAACACTAAATAAATAAATCTTAATTAAACACCCTACAACGTGGAAGTTAGTCATCTAAAACTACCATTTTTATTTCTCTCTTAAATTAACAAATATTCAAATTAATAACAATCAAAGTTACTCCTATTAATCTAAAACTACCATTTTTATTTCTCTCTTAAATTAACAAATATTCAAATTAATAACAATCAAAGTTACCCCTATTAGTTTAGGTCCACTTCAAAAAAACATTTGACTCCCATGTAACATGCAAAACGATGGATAATTAAAAAATCACATTAAAAGTTATGAGTCGCTGAAAGTGACAACCATCACACGCTAAATCTGAGCGGTTTTCTTTCTATATTATAAATTCTATCCTTCCACGAAAGAGAACTTGAATGCGACATCAAAATCAAATGATAAATATCACAATAAATCTTTACAGAATAAACATGTTCTCTTTGCTGGTATATGTTTATTCTCTACAGATTGTATCACAATCAAATGATAAATATCTAATTACATGTTTTGACTAACTTCGTTTGGGTTAACTTTCAAGTTTCTTTTGTTTACTATGTGAATGAAATAATTGAAATAAAAATTTTTAGAGTAAGTTTTATTTTAATTATTCATTTTTGGTAAAGTGTAAATAAAGTTATCATATCTTTTAACAGTTATCTTAAATTAGGATTTATCAGGTAAGAAGAAACAAATTTCTCCATATATAAATTTGAGTTAAGATGGATATACGTTGGTTCTTTATTTATATAAGTGTTAAATTCATGTGTTAACTCCATCTTAAGCACGGAAGGAATTTCACATCTCCATTCTCTTCAACCAAATTGCTTCACATGTTGTTGATGTTGCTGCAATATACTCTCCCCATGTAGAAGATAATGAAACAATTGACTATTTCTTTGAAGACAATGATACTACACACTTGATCCCGGGATGAAAACAAACAAAACATGAATTATTTTTTCTATTATCATTACATCCATCCCAATTACTATATGTATAACCAACCAACCCAAAATTATCTCTTGAAGTATACCAAATGCCACAATTTCTTTTTCTAGTGACATACCTCAAAATTCTTTTTGTTTCTCCAAAGTGAATCGTACTTAGACTTTCCACGAATCTAGAAATTGAACTTAATGCTTCCATAATATGATGTCTAGTTGCATTAAGATACATGAGAGTTCCTACAATAAGATACATAACAATTTTCATTTGTATTGATAGGTGTGCTCATGGGTTTACAATTTTCCATTTTTCATTTGTGAAGAAGATCCAATTTTCCATTTTCCATTTGTGAAGAAGATCTATACCACATTTTTCTTGTGAAATAAAAATACCATCAATCATTTTCCTCACTTATATGCCAAGAAAATAATGTATCAAACCTAAATCAATCATTTAAAAGTCAATCATCATAGCATGTCTACTATACCATGCTCTTGGAGCTTGTTTAAGCGTGTAAAGAGCCCCTTTTAATTTTTAAACCTTATGTTCTTGTTATTTAATTTCATATCCTTGGGGCTGCTAAACATAGACATCTTCTTTCAAAACACCATTCAAAAATGTTGATTTTACATGAACCTCATAAACCAATCATTTATATTGTGCTACCAATGCTAAAATAGTTCTCATTGTGTGCATGCAACAAGAGCATATGTTTCATAATAGTCTATACTTGGTTGTTGAACAAGCCCCTTTATCACCAACCTTTCTCTATGCTTTTATAGGAACCCATCAACTGTATACTTTGTTTTGTACACCCATTTTACCCCAATGACTTCTTTTTCAGTAGGAGGATCCGCAAGCTCTCATGTTTCATTCCTTTTAATGGATGAAATATCTGCATCCATTGTTTTTCACCAACCTTCATGTTTTTCTTCATCTTCAAAGAATCTTGGTTCTACTTCAATCGGAGACATTAGAGCAAAGTTAGAATATCCATAAATTTTGTTTAAGGATTTTACCTTTCTAGGAGGAGGAATTGGGCTTGAAGCAGGACTTGAAGTTGAATAAGATGATGGAGTGGATGTAGTAGTAGTATTTGGAATACTGGTTGGATTTGTAGAAACAAAAGATTCATATTCTTGTATAACAACTCTTGGACATTCTTGTTGCACTCCTTGATTCCACTGCCATTCTCATTTTTCATAAAGAAAAACATTACCACTATATAATTTATAAACCTTTGTCTCCTCACAATAGCCAATAAAAATGCATTTCACACTTTATCGTCTAGTTTTATTTTTTTTCCCATCAAGATCATGAGCATAAGAAATACAACCAAATACTTTCAAATGAGAAACACCAAGTTTTCTTCCACTCCATGCCTCATACCGAGTCATATTTTCCACACTTCTTTTTGGACAACTATTAAGCTAATGAAATATACCCATGTTCTTCTACTGAAATCATAATACTTATTTTTTTTAGTGACAAGGTTTTCATGGGACCCCATATATCTACATGTACTAGATCCAATGGTTTTGTTCCTCTCCAAGATTTTCTTACTGGAAATGAGTCTCTCTCTATGATGCTTACCCAAAACGCATCCTTCACAAACTTGATCAACACAATCAATAAGAGGAAATCATTTGACCATTTTCTTATTATGTAGCAACTTTAAGCCGCTTATATTTAGATGCCCATACCCCATACGTCATAGCCAAGAATCATCATCATAACCAACTTTTAATGCTCTATTTGCATCATAAAAAAAATTGAAAGTAAAGATTTTGTTTTGCAACATGTTAATTTAGGCTATAATCTGATTACATTTTTATTTATCATATATGATGCATTCATTGTTCTTAAAAACAACAATATATCCCTTTTCAATAAGCTTCCACACACTCAAAAAATTATGTGCCAAGAACATATAACACATAATTAATATGTTTTACTTGGACTTGCTCTGTTTTTACTACAATTGTTCCTTTACCTTTATATTGGTCTTTGTAATAAAATTAATTCATTTAATATATATTGGTCTTTGTAATAAAATGTCGTGTCTAGCCCTGGATGTGATCTTCAGCGATATTTCCATCACTCTGTATTTTCTCGACGGCTAAACGCGTTTTTTATATTATCGGTCACGGCACTAACTATTATTAGTACGACATCTATACCCTCTCAAACACTTTTTAGTTTTCAAGATTCCAGTGGAGTAATCCTCATTTTCAAACACTTTTTAGTTTTCAAGATTCCAATGGATTAATCATCATTTTCAAAATCCTCATTTTCAAAGACTTTTTAGTTTTCAAACACATATATATATATCAAAGAAATTGATAACCATGATCATCACCTAAATTCTCTTTGGTAATTCATAAATTAACTTTGTCATAAATGTATTTAAATGCAAATGGTTGAAGATGCATATTGTAATTTTTCTTCAACATGTGCAAAGTAATATTCAAACCTAATCAAAGGCCATTTAAAAAAATTATTTTAGTTTGATATTAGTATTTAAATAATATGCTTATCTATGCCAAGTTTTTCTTAAAGTATTAATTATTGTTGAGAAAAATAATTCGTTACATTTAGAAAAAAAATATCAGGTGAAGTTAAAAATATTTTAAATTAAAATTTTATTATATATGATTTTAAAGGTTTCTATTTGTTTCACTAGAAGGTGAGTGCAAGTTAATGATGGTCTCTCATGAAAGTGCAAGTTAATGATGGTCTCTCATGAAGTGTTAGTGACAATTCAAACATGTAAAAAGAACAATATGTTAACTTGGAGGGATTATTCAAGGTACTTTCACAATGAATTTGAATATGGTGTAAAAAGATGAAAGATAGGAAATTGAATTAAGTTGAATATATAATTCTTATATTTAGACTTTATGCATAACTATGTGAAATTTGAGTTTTTCTCACCTTTTTATGTTATTTTTCATGAAAAATATAATGCATATGTTCTTGCTAGTGTAGGTGCTAGGTACTTATATGATAAAATTTCCTTAATTTTTTTTGTAGAATTGTAGATAAGAAATTGTTATTGTGCACCACTATTTTTTCAAAATTTTATAATGTTAATTTTATATTTTTCTTAAATTATGAAAGTCATTATATCCTTGAAATTATCAAGTCATGTTTTAGTGCAGGGTATGAGGGTCTTAACATAATCGATTTTCTTTTAATTTATGTTAGATTGTAGATCTCGGTCTTTACTAGTGCAACATACAATGCTTTACAAAAATGGTTAAAAATTTACAGCAAGAATAAAAAATGTAGTTTAAGATTTTGATACGTAAAGAAAACAATATATTAAAATAGTAAGAAATATTAATGTTTTTTAGAACTATATATTTGGAATTTGCATATTCAACTTTATGCATTTGTGTGTATGATGGATTTGTGTATCCTATACAAAAATAAAGTGACAAATAAAGATATTGAGAGTTATTCAAAAAATCAGAGGTTTTGATGTATTTATAGATGGAACCACAGGTTGTTCATTCCAAACCTAAATATGAAGAAACCAATTCATAAAACACATATGTTAAAATTGTTAATCCTACCCAAAAAGAATTGAATGAAAAGACCATTCATGTGCTCTAGAGCATGCACACATTATAGAGCGCATGCACATTCCTATAACATGCATGTGCTTTTGTGAATAAGTTTACTTGTGCACAAGGAATGTGTATACAAGTCTGACTAAGGTTACATCAAAAGAATTGATTTGTAAATGGTGGGTCTATGGCTTGTCTTCATCATCAAAATGGATCCTCCGTGAAAAAAAAATTCAATGTCTTTGCCAAGAACAAGTTTCAATTTGGAAATCCAAGACATAATTTACATTGTGTTCTCTGCTCATGGCTCAATAATTCTAATCCAAACTCATCATGGACCACCCAAATGATGTGTTGCAATAATTAGAACTACTATATGACTTATTAATAAAGAAACTAGATTGTGCCAAATAGCCTGCAAAATTGGTATGGATGTGAGCTCTGTATTGTCAGCTTGTCCATTCAAAATAGGATTCAATATTTGTCAGACCCAATCTTTCTCTCTAATACCCTGAAATAATACCAGATGCAAATCCCAAACATCAACTCTGGGGTTTCACGAAAACAATACGCATAATTGACCGACCTCCAAAAGTGAAGCTTCCTCACAATCTCCCAATAAGAAAACCATAAGATAATCCCACATGTTGCATACCAATTTCTATGGAAAATAAATGGCAGATGCAATCACTAAATCCTTGGTAACCCGAGCATTTTCAAGTGTGGGGTGATTTCTATAGGAAATGAAATTCACAACCTCCTCAAGTCATTGAGTATAGGTAAATCTAGAGTGTCTCAGATGGGGCACATGTGCTAGAGGTTGTGATCCCACCCATTCTCCCTCGGATTGAAGGGTCAACTACTAAGTCGACCCAAACATCCCCATTTACAAGGAGTTTATTGTTGGATCCTTTTTTTATGACCTTGGGCATGCATAATAAGACAGTAAGTGGTCGATTTGCACAAGCTTAGAGGGAACCTTGGTCTATATTGCCAAAACACTCAATTCCCAAATTAAAAAACTTACATTTGCATGGGGTCACTCTTGTACTCAGATTATCTTGCATAGAACGCAAGGGGGGAACGAGAATATGTGTTGGAGACATATTGGAGCCCAAAGAAGGGCGATTGGAGGCCAAAACTCCTTGTACAAGGAATACACATAGTCCCAAGCAACCAATGATTCCATAAATATGGAAGATATCGGTTAACTGTAAAATTATTGAGTGGGATTATGTGTTGATTAAGGTTGGTTGTCATTGATGTCAACCCTTGAAGAAAGCCCCGCATCACAAAGGTTTGGGTAATGGAACCAATATTGTTTGATGTAAAGATGACTCATTATTGTCTTGTCATGGTTGATAAGAAGTAAAGATGGATGAAATCCAAAGTGGTCCACTGATCGTGAAAGCCCTCACAGGAAGACGCTTTGCAGAGTAAGAGAACCCATGCTTAATTGTGGAATAATGAGATGAATGATAATGAATTTTTCAGGTAAACTATCATATATGGATAGTTCTTGTCATTCCATTTCTGGTGGTATGTGTAACGTCACATAACTCCTCACGGTTAGAG
>SNQJ01S0090501.1:7944-21881 GCA_010110895.2 Picea sitchensis | reverse complement strand
CATATTGATGAGTCATAGTTGATGAGTAGTTGACACATGATTGGTACATACTTGGTACATGGTTGGATGCACTTGTTTATGGTACAGGTTGATTACAGGTTATTTGGTATAAGTTGATGCATGGTTGATGCACTTGTTTATGGTACATGTTGATTACAGGTTATTTGGTACAGGTTGGTGCATGGTTGATGCACTTTTTTATGGTACAGGTTGATCACAGGTTGAGGTACAGGTTGATGCATGGTTGATGCATGGTTTAGATTTATTGGTATAGGTTTACAGTGGTATATCTCACAGTGATAGGTTGACAATGGTTCCATCATTCTACTTCTACTCCAAGGTGGCAGAACGGGGCAAGGACAAGTGGTTGTAGCCACCTTTTGGTTGTAGCTAGAGAACATAGGGGGTTGTAGCCTCCTTCTGGTTGTAGCCATAGAATTGGGTAATTGAATCTCCCCTCAGGTTGTAGCTCGAGAATCTAGGGGGTTGGAGCCTCCTTCCAGTTGCAGCTGGAAAAAAATGGAAGTTGGTGCTTCCAATGAATGTAATTATTCAAGACATATAAGAAAAAGTATTCTATGGTTTTCTCCCGATTTGGGTTTCCACGTAAAAAACTGGTGTACTGTGTATGTGTGTGATTGTTCTTTTCTTATTACTCATTATTGGATAATAATACTACTTTGATATAACACTTGGATCAATTTGGATAAAAAGGATTATAATTTCATTGTTACTGATTGACACCCCCCCTCTAAGTAATCCAACATTATGATGCAACTAGCCAACAATCCATCTCTATTTGTAACAAGTAATTCGATTTCGAAACCATTTTCCCATTCGACATGACAATTGATTTTACATATAATTAAATTGGATCATACACATGGAACATAATCAAAATCTAGAACCAATGGAGATTTATTATAATAAGAGAATTCATTACATAGGGGTGAGTTATTCATTCTCAAAACTCTTGTATTGTTACTCACTAGCAGACCAAAGTTGCATATAGCCATGGATCTGGGACACCTTTTCTCAGTGTGGACAAGCCTTTGACTCCTTCTTCCTTCATCCATCAACTTCAAGCAAGATGCCTTTTGAGATCTTGTTTTTGTTCCTACAAGATTCCCCCCCCCCCATTCTCCTGTCATATCCCGTTGCCTTCAATTCACCACTGTATCCTTCAATTTTAATGGCTTCCTTTGGAAGGACAACCAACACAATGGTTCATTTCCACTTCCAATTTTACCTAAAAAACAAACTTAAATTAAAAAAATAATTACAAATTTACGAAGTATGTTGGGTGAGAATCCAATTTGGTTCCAAACTTCCCATTTGCAGGCTTTTGGTCCCCAAAATCTTAAACTCCCTTCAATATTATTATCCGTTCAACAAGAAAACTCTGGAAAATATCAAAGAAAGGATGCCTCTATGGTAGAATGGAAGATCAGAGATGAGTAGGGGATTCCTTTGGCATAACCATGTTGTCCTTCTCATAGTTTTGCATGACATTCGTTGTTGCAATAGGTCGTTGGAAAATCATTTCTCCTTGGGATGCAAGTTCAAAAACTCTTCTTTCCCCTTGGACTCGACTCTCCAATATTTCTTCTTAGATGTCTGGTTCTTGGGATGGATTTCTAGGTGAAGCCTCCAACATTTGGCCTCCCAATGTCTAGTCAATCTATAGTAATGGCGATAGTTCTTGCATAGGATGCTTGGCATTCTATACTTCGAACAATTGCTAGCATTGTGACCCATTTTCTTACAAAAGAAACAAACTAAGCCATTCATTTTCGATATTTGATGACGATTATCATCTTGGTTACTTGATCCACCGATAATTGGAGTGACTAAGGATGGTAAAATCATCTCTTTGTTTCCCCGCTTCTAAGCTTCTACAAGAAATTTTGAGTGGCTTGTTGCACATGGCTTCTTTTCTGATTCCTCTTTCCTTGAAAAAAGTGGTTTGAGCTACACTTGTGTTGGCTTCTTGTCCACAGAATCTTAGTCCTTCATTCTTAGGCCTCTATTGAGCTGCAATAGGGGTTAAAATTCATTGGACATTCTTTCCTAGCCCTTCGTGATCATATCACATTTTCCTCGCTCATCATTGAATCTTAATGGATTGTGAATTTGCATAGAAATGTGTGCTTAATGATGAACATTGTCCTATGCTAATGAGTCGACTCTTGTTGATATGATATATATTACATTATTGTATACTGGATTTTTTTTTATGATCTTAAAGAGAGATATTGTTTTTCCCGACCTAGTGATCTGTGGAAGTACGGGTCTTAACCATGGTTGTTGAAGAGTTGGCAGGCTCGTGCGAGGAGTTCTCCATGTTAATGTTGAACTGACATTCATGTGAGGCATGTCAGTCGTATAAAGTGTTGGTTTCCATTTGATTGTTGGTCATGTCGAGTTGAGTTTATGTTAGCGGTTTCACAACCGTATTATCTGTTGTGTCGGTCATTAATGTTTCTGTCATTTTCATCGGTCCTTTCCTGTAGTGACCTAAAATGCACCGTATTTTCTGGAATCAATTTTTCATGGATGATGTTTTCTTGTGTTTGGCCGACTATGTCTCCTCTATTGATCCGTGGTCGGTATATGGATTGACCAACTATTGCTATTGAGTTGTCAGGTTTTTTATTTTTGGATCTACTTAGTCGATGTTCTTGATAGTTATTCTGATCCTCCATTTTATTGTACTTCCCCATGTTTGTATGATAACCATGCTCACTTGAATCTAACTTTCTTGATTGGGATCTGTCTCGATCACTTGACTATCTTTTCATGAAGAATTCTCTTAATTCAGGAGATGGAGTGGTGTGCTGATCATGTATTCTTCTTCTTATTCTATGGCTCAACCAGGGGCTTCCTTATCTCTCCATTTGGATTTTCGTTTCTTTTCTTTGAGGCTTCAAAAGTTCTTTAATACGTATCTTTCTCTTCTAGCGGTTTATTATAACTATATTTTTATACTTGACTTTTATAACTAACTTTGGTTTATTAGTACAAGAAGAATTTATTTCCTTGATGATGTGATTAGTCTATCATTTTTCGACTTCGACTAGACTATTAAATTTACCTTTCCATCTCTGGTCGGTCCCTATTGGATTTTTTCTTGCTACTTTTTCCAACAGGGTTTCTCATCTTCTATGTATAATAATTTTTTAAATGGGTTCCATTAATTACTTTCTTGAATGATTCCCTAATAAGGTTCAAAGTTGAAATTCTCCAGTTGGTCGAATGTCTTCGACAACATAAGGCCCAAGCCATCTTGTCTCTAGATTTCTTGGTTTTCCTTTTAATTGAATGTCATATAACAAAACCAGATCTCCATTTTTTATGACCTTTTTCTTTAAATGGCAGTCGTGACATGATTTCGATTGTTTTTTTATACTTCCTAATTCTTCATTGCAATTAATATTCCTTTTTCTAGCTTATTTAAATGGTACAGTCCGTCGTTCATCCTTCTACCTTAGTTGAATTTCGCCACAACTGCTACCCTGTCAGAGTTGGACCAGAAGTGTAATGGAATAACGACTTCTTTCCCATAGACTAAATTGAAGGCAATTTTTCTTGTTGATCATTTATAAAAAGATCTATATTCCCATAAGACTACATGAAATTTATCATCCCAGCCATTTTTTTCGATGCCGTAGATTTTGGCGATTCCTTTATGTAGTGTTTTATTAAATTATTCGACTGTCCCATTTTCTTGGGGGTGATATGTTGTTGTTCGTCTATGATTGATCAAAAAATTATTTATCAGGACTTGGATTGTTTCATTTATGAAGTGTGTTCCCAGGTCGTTGATTAGTGTAAGTAGAAATCCAAACCTTGTGCTTATGTTTTCGTAAATGAATTTCTCCACAACTTCTTTGGTGCATGATTCAACTAGTTCAACCTCTTCCATTTGGTCAGGTGTTTTATTGTAGTAACAATATATTTACATTGATTATTTTTTCTCTATGAGGAGAAGGGCCAACAAAGTCGACAACCCAGATTTCAAATTCTCGATTGGAGTTCACTAAGCTTAGTGGAATTTCATTCTTTCATATATTTCTCCCAATCCTTTGACAACTATCACACTTCCTAACCTGATCCCGACAATTTTTCTGTAAATTCGGCCACAACAGACCTGCCTGAAGTATCTTCCAAGCTGTCATGTCGGCCTGAAAGTGGCCGTGAGCTGGTGTTATGTGGGCCTCATTAATAATTTTTTCTCTTTCATGCTCAAGAGAGCATCTCCTTAGTATATCATCGGGTCCCATTTTGTATAGATATCCATTTATACGGGTGAATCGTGTTTCTTTTAGATATATCATCTTCTTTTTATTTTTCAAAAAATCCTATGGAGCATTTTCGTCTTCCAAAACGTTTTCTATATCCTGCAGATCTTTTGGGGTAGCTTCAACTCAAAATAGATGTGTGTTTGGGATGTCGTCTTCTATGCCTATTGGGTCCTCTCCTATTTCAAGTAGAGATATATGGTCGGGTCATAAATTGTTTTTCCGAAGTCGGATGATTCTATCGAATTCAAATTCCTGGAATAAGAGCAACTAACGATAGATTTTTCCTTGGTGAACTGGTTTATTAGCTAAATATTTTAATTCTTGATGATCTGTAAAGAATGTGAGAGGTTTGGTGAGTAGGTAATGTCGAAACGTTTTTAATGTGAATATCATCGACAAAGTTTCCCTTTCCATGGTCGAATAGTTCATTTCTTCTTTGTTCAATTTTCAAATGGTGTATGCATTTGGGTGGTCGACTGTGTCATCATGTGGTTGTGCTATAACTGACCCAACAACAATGTTCGAAGCATCGACATGGACATGAAACTTTCTTGACTAGTCGGGAAATTTGAATATGGTTGATTCAACTAGTTTTTTATTTAATAATTTGAATGTTTCCTAACAGTCTTGACTCCATCTGGACTCAATTCCTTTTCCAGACCAACTCATCCATTGGGAAAGTGATATTTGAATAATGGCGTATAAATTTTCTATAGTATCCTCTGTGTCCAAGCAATATTTTAAATTTTTTTTGATTTACAGGTGGCCTCAAGTTGAGGATAATTTTTATGTTTTCCATGTCTACTTTTACACCGTCTTTACATACCACATGGCCTAATAGAATGCCAATTGGTGTGGAAAATATGCACTTCTTGATGTTGAGAGATAGTTGGATTTGTCTACATCATTCAAGAATCAGTATAATCCATTGTATATGGTTTTTGAATAAGTTGTATCATCCATTCATTGACATAAACAACCATTGTTTTGTATATATACTCTTGGAATGATTTGACTATTATTCTTGAGAAAATTGTTTGGGCATTCTTCAGTCCAAATGGCATTACCCTATAGGTGAAGGAGAAAAATTAAAAGACAAATTTCATCTTTGGTTGATCCCCTTTGGCTATTGGTATGTCATTATATCATGAGAATCCGTATATAAATGAATAACATTTGAGACCTGTGAATTCATTAATTATTTCATCGACGAACAGAGTGGGAAATGAATCCGTTAAAGTTAGTTTGTTGAGATCTCTAAAGTCGACACAAATTCTTAACTTCCTATGGTTGCGCTTCTTTGATTGAACCACTAGAGGAATTTCCCATTTAGATTTGTCAATTGGATACATGATGTCTGTTGGAAACATTTCTTCGATTTCCTTCTGAACGATGGTCTTGTATTTGTGAGTTAATTTATAAGGTCTCTTTTTTATTGGATTTTCTCCTAGAATGAGTTCAATTTTCATCTCCTATTTCTTCTACAAGTCCTTTTATATATTTATAGTCTCGTGAAAATACATATTGATATTCTTTGAGTAATTCTATTATGTCAATTGTTTCCTTCTCTGTCTAATAGTTTCCTACTCATGCCATTTTTGGTTGATTGTCATTTGATATTTTGAATTCTTTAGTTTTAATTTCAACATTCATCCACTCTAGTGGTTTTGATTTGTCGAGATAACATTCCCCTTCTTTGATTCTGGTGAAGCTCTCTAGGAAGTCAGGCTGTTAGTGGTCTTATTTTTCTTTCTTAGATATATTTAGTACTAATTTTACATTGTTTTGCAACACAAGGTGATCACTTTTCCATCAGAAGCTCTAGCCCGAACAAGTTATATTCTCCATGTCGATTCTTCATGTTGTCGTAGTTCCATTATTTTCTGTCGAAACAAGGTTGCAATTTGATGTTGAGCCTAGATCAATTGTTATCTTCCCTTTTTCCTTATGTGTAGCTGGAGTCGAGTTTTCTAAAAAACAATTTTTCTGTCATGCTTCTTATTTCAAATGGTCCTCTTCCGAGGTAAATTTGAAGTATTGGATAAAAACAAAATTGATGTCGAACCAATTTAGCGTATGGGCACAAGATTCTTCGATTTTGTACCATTTATTTGGTATTTCGTCTAATTTTCTTGGAAACATGTAAGGCCATACCCTTTGATATATGTATCCTATTCAGTTCCATTCATTCTCACAATAGTGAATATGATCGACAGGGTCATACCCAACTTTTAAAATAGGGATGTCAACAACTTTAGCTAGTTTCTTTTCTCTGAAATGTTCTACAAAGTAAGTCGATACATGTGTCCATCTTTGCAGTCACGGGGAATGTGTTTCCCACCACCTTCCATCTTGGCCTGTAAAGGTTTCTTCCAAGATTTGATTTCTTCCTTGTTCTCAGACATATTTAGAAACTTCCTCGGCATGCATCGATGGAACATTTTGTTCGTTGTAACATAGCGACTTTTTCACCACGTTGTCGGTCAGAACAAGTGTAGGGTTTTGTCAGAGTCTATTTTCATAAACTATAGGTACTGCTTGAATTGAATAGCATGTTCTAGAACATTTAATTGGGATGGATACAATGGTCCAACAATATTTTGAGTGCGCCTCATCATTTTCAATCTACTAGTTATATAGAGCTAAGTCAGAGTTGTGTCTGGCCGAAAGGGGAGATTCGACTGAGATTTCTCCTTGTGACTTTGGTTCAACATAATCTCTTTGTTAATTGACTATTTGGTACAGACATCGTGCTTCATGATATTCATCCAATGACTCACTCCAAGGTTTCCCTTCATTAGGATCTAGAAGAATTAGTATTTTTCTTCCATTCCCTTTTAACTTGATTCTGTCTTTTTCAAGGGAGATATTTGTTTTCATTTGTCGTCCCCATGACCGACCAACAAGTTCTTCATATGCTATAATTCCCTTGACTAATTTGACTGATGTTGATATACCCATGATATAATTTTCAACATTTCTGATTATACCAACATGCTCTATTAATCTTTGATCTTCTAGATTTAGGTAATTTAGTGTTGGCACTAATGAAGGAAGACCAAGCCGTATCCATCTCTCTCAAGGTAGGATATTTACTTGTGATCCAAAGTCGACGATTCTATCCATTTGTCTCATGAGAATGACCATATAAAACAACGAATTCTATTCAATACTATACAAGATATTGAAACCAAAGTTTTTATTATGCTGGGTTAAAAGTTGTAATACATTCACGCAGTGATTTTTTGTTTTCCACAAGAAATTTCTCTTTATATTCAAAAAAATATAAGTATTTTCTCAAAACTGTCCTTTCGAAGAACCTATTAGCAAAATAGGAGATGGCATCAATACATATCTATGACTTGTTCTCAAAACATAGAACCTTCTGGCATCATCCAAAACAACACATATTATGAACATGATACAAAAAAGAGGAGAAAACCCTCAAAGAAATAAGATTCAAGTATAAGGCTGATATGAACCACCCACTAAGAAGCAGGAAAAAAACTGTCTTTGATGCAAAATTAGAATAAATTCAAGTAACGAGTAGGACCCTCATTACCATCCTCCCACTGAGTAAAAGAAATGTTGCTAGGCAGATTTGATAACGCCTTCTTTGATAAATAGTCTTCTTCTATATTATCTTCTCTACATATATGAGAAAATGAGATATCCTTGAAGAGTGGAAGAGTTTTTATTATCCTTTCCTTCCAAATTTATAGTGCTACCACCTGGAGGGCTCCCCTCTTATTTATCCATTCTATTACAATCTTGGAGTTTCCAAGCAATAGAATTTCAGAAATTGACAATCTTATGGCCAAAGTTAGAGAGGCCCAAGTCCCCAAGAGTTCATCCCAGGTGTTATACCCTTGCCCACAATTGAAATTCCACAGATAAGAAGTGTTAATATTTATCATTATCTTTCCTCCAACCCCACTAATTCCACCCCTTTGTTGAGCTACTCTGTCAAAACAAGAAATAGCTTTTCCAACCGAGAAATTGACTTGGGTAATATGAGTAGCATTGACTCTTTCCTTGATTCCATAATACTAACAACTCCTATTGATTTTTAATCTACCTTCTGGAAAGAGGGTGTACCTGCATCAAAGATAGTTAAATTTCTTTCATTCCAAATGTATCAGCTAAGGAGAGTAGGCAGCAAAGAGTAAGATGGATTCACTTTTGTTAAGTTTTCATAACAATCACCCACCAATGAACTAGTCCACCCACTTGGTAGATTTAGAACACTTATTACCTTGTTCCAAACAATATTGGTGAATGAGAAATTCACAAATAAATGCATACCCGTCTCACTACTTTCTTTGCAAAGCATACATATGCTAGGACCCACCCAACCTCTTTTTTGTATGTTTTCCCAAGTAAGGATCTTATTTTCTGCCACCAGACATGTAAATAACTTAATTTTTAATGGGAAGTCCATTTCCAGAGCTTTCTCCTCCATCTAGCTACTTTAGTCGTCCAAATCTTTTCCACTACAACATTATACACATTTTTTACCGTTAGTTGGCCTGTGTTATCACCTCCTGTCCATAATAAAGAATTCGGGCGATCCTAAAGATGTATACTTGAGCCGATAAGATTCTTTCTAAACTTTTCCCATTCAATAGCTATATCTCCCTAGACCTCTAGGGCCGAAATGTCCAACCAGTTAGACCATATAGCTCCTCGGGCTTGATCACAACACACTTGGTAAAGTAAATATACTTTTTTGTGGTTCAATATCTCCATTAGCTCATTTGATAATAGTGAGTCATTACCCAGACCTAATATAACATCTCCCCCTATAACAATTGACTTCCCAGTGCCAATATTCCAAGCAAGCCACTGAAGAACAAGCGATAAAGCATTAATTAAGTTTTTTCAGGTCCGAGATCTGAAGGACACCTTCATCAATGCCGATATTAACCAAGTGTGTACCTGTTCATGAGGAAAATACTTATCTTTTGTCACCCTATTCAATATACCAAGTTTTGTCAAAACTCTCCATAAAGTATTCAATGTCAGGGCCTGCTAAAAAATGTAAAGATTTCTTAGTCCCCATCCTCTAAAGAGTTTTGGCTTCGAAACCGATTCCCACTTGCAGAAATGAAAACTTATGCTCTTTTTATTTCCATACCAAAGAAAAGAAAATCCCATCTGGCTATTTGTTTTTAAAACTGATAGAGGAATATGCACTAAAGCCAACCAGTAAACTGGAAGGCTTTCCAAGACAACTTTAACAAGAATATACATGCCTCCCAAAGATAACAGCTTGTTGCACCAGTGATTGATCTTGCATTCAAAATTTTCTAGGAGCTAGCTCCAATCCTCAGCTCTATATCTCTCCATTTTTAGAAAGTACCCTAAGTAATTGAATCCCCCAGAGAGGTTTTTTGATTCAATTATGTATAAAAGTTTTATCTCTTTTATAGTCTCTTGTTGTATTCCTGAGTGCAAAGAACTTGATTTTTGAATATTGACTCTCATCCCCAACACCTTAAGGAAATTATCAAGATTTTTTTTTATCTCAGTCCATTCACACATCTTGGCATTTTTCATGATAATCACGTCATCCACAAATAGAAAATGTAAAATATTTATCAGTCTAGAAAATTTAATCTCGGTCAAAGTCCCTTCCACTCATCCCTTTATTAGCATGATGTTGAGACCTTCCATCACGAGAATGAATAAGAAGGGTGACAGAGGACATCCCTAGCGTAACCCACACTCGCTTTGGAAGAATTTTGTCATCTCCCTATTGATCAGAACAACAAAATAAGTAGAATTTATACAACCCATTACCTAGTTTGTAGTGACCACCCAAAATCCACATTGGAGAAGGACAAGATGCAGAAAGTCCCAATTGATACAGTCATATTCCTTCTCTAGATCCAA
Source organism: Picea sitchensis (assembly GCA_010110895.2). Classification (NCBI taxonomy): domain Eukaryota; kingdom Viridiplantae; phylum Streptophyta; class Pinopsida; order Pinales; family Pinaceae; genus Picea; species Picea sitchensis. The sequence goes on along the minus strand of SNQJ01S0090501.1, from coordinate 11,682 downwards.
CTTCAGAATGATAGCTTGCAATTTGTTTTTGTTTATGATGTGCAAGCACTCCTGTGGTGTGTCGATTGTGTCTAATATCTGTCTTCCCTTTAGGAATCCTAAATGTTCTTTCAAAATCTCATGAGAGAAGATAGGGAGAATCCTCCTTGCAATTATCTTTGATATAATCTTATAGAATAATTTATAAAGAGATATTGGGCGGAATCAGAAAACGTGCTGGGGCGATTTTCTTTGGGAATCATAGAAATGAATGTGGAGTTTATCTTCTTTATTACTTCCGAAGGATCAGATTCTGTTACTGAGAGGGGGGGGGGAGTGAATCAGTGACAGGACATTTATATCAATTTTGACTTATTAATGCAAAAAAAAATCTTAACACAGTATTTTATCGTGGAACCCAAATGGGAAAAACCACAAACTCTTTTCTATTAACTGCAAAATTTGTTTTACATGTTACATAGAAGGAAGATGTACTTCCTCTTTGATCATCACCAATTGATTAGTATGCACCCACACCCTAGTTTACCAACACCAACTGGTAGGAGGCTACGACCCCCTATTTAGTCAGCTAAAACTAACAAGGAAGCACCAACTCCCTTTGCAAGCACCAACCTGCCCTTGCACCACCCAACCACCCTGAATGCATAGTTATTAGCTTTTCTTCCTGTAATATTCTTCAGCTTTTGATCTTCTTTCCTAGACTGCACAGACACTTTCTTCTCACCACTTTTCCTCATTTATATACTCTTCAAATGGGTGTGAAATTTAAAACATCATGTCCCTTTATTTGAACCATTATACCTTTTCATTTAAAATGATAATTAAACTTTAATTAATATTATTTTTCATTTTTATTCATTATTCATGTTTTTCATGATTTGTTCTCTTTTAATCAAGAGTGTGTATCGGTTCATTTTTATCATGAGTTGATCATAGACATGGATCAAATCATTAGATTGTACTCTTGTTTCTGTTGCATTCTCGTCTCACCAATAGACCATATTCGATCATCACGCCTCTTCGATTAACTTAATTATAATCGTTGTTTTATCATTTTTACAGTGAATGCTTTCCATAAATTGATCACTGTCATGGATCAATTTGATCCTTTAAATTTGATCCTGAATCTCTGTTAATTTTATAGAGACCAAATTCCATGGAGGTGATTCCTTTAAACCATCATATATGTCTGTGGCATAGTACCACAAGCTTTACCAAATCAATGATCACAATTCACTATTCTGATGAACGACTGGCGTGATTTCGGTATTCTGACCCTTGGGTCTTCGTTACTTGCAACATTACAAAACTTATGATTACGATATCATCGATACAATCGAATGGTTATATTCCCCACTGACATGGACGGTTGTCAGAGTTTCGACATTTTTCCCATCGAGTCTTCATGACCTCCAACAGCTCAAAGATCCCGATTATGATATCGTCGAAATGATCAAACGACTCACATACATCTCTGAACCAGATCAATGGTTAGTGTTTTATCCTTGTACTATCCTTCCACTGTTGTGGATCGATGGCTATGACTTAATCATGCATTGAGATGGATGGTTGTCATAATTTTGGGATTCTCATTATGACGTAACTTGCCGATGTCACTTGTTGATGTGTCACAAGATTATTAGTTGCCACGTGTAATTCATATTCATGATTTTCATGTACCTGAAATGATGTATCAACTTAACACGTGTCAGTGTCTTACTGTGCCATGTGTCCTTGCTGACGTGGTTCGTTGACCCATAGCCCTGAATCAACAATCCTCATTGTGTACTCCAAATCGACAGTCCTTATCTTATCGCGATTTCATATTTAGTCATTCTTGTAATGAAGGGTCTTGACACTCCATGTCGCGATCGCCGAAATAGAGCTTGGATGCACTAGCTCCTTTCCTTCTCGTGACCATCAATGGTGACCAAGGGCCAAGCCAGAGGAGTGCGTTGCAATTTTGCATATCACGAACTACTGATATGAGTTGCCTCACTCAAAGATCACGAAACTCTGAAAATGATCCATGATAGATCAACAGTCCATACCCTCGGTGATCTGACGACTAACGGGGTTTCGACACTTTGAACTCATAACCTATTTACCTCACTTATCCTATCCTTCCACATTGAGATGATCTGACGGCTGACAAGAATCCGATTTAATCTGATGGCTTCTGAGGCTCTCAAAGCAGATCAACGGTCATCAAGTTTCCTCGATCCAATGGTCTGGATTTTATCGCTATTTCGTGTTTCTGTATTTCAGAGGTTAGGGAACCTCCCTTCTTCCAACTCCTGATTTTCCCCATATCCAATATTCCACTCTCATCAGATCGACAACCCATGTCGCTCCTCCTTTTTAGCTTTGGATCTAACAGTCCACGACGCTCCTCCTCCTAAGATTTGGAGTTTGAATGAGTTCAGCACTTATCCTACTTGTAGCTATGCTAGATCTAACGACCCATGGCTATTTACTCATGTTGTCTCCGACAATGTCTACCGTCCATTGAGATTATCGATGGCTCCTTTCTCTTAACTCGAAGCCAACCCTTCTGATCTTAACTCATTCGAGTATTCGCTTCTCTTGTTCGCTATTTCGATCTTTGCACACTGTTGACATCTTCTGCTTACTGATATACTTGTTTGACATCAATGACAATCTCAACTATGGTAATTCATCATTAACAAGAGATCACCAATTCGACTGTTGACATCAATGACAATCTGTCCAACATTCTCCCCCTTTGTCATTGAGGGAAACACACTAAATTCATATACAAAAGTCCCCCTGTGATGATGATTTCCTCTTATGAAGTTTTTATGAAGTTTCTCCCCCCCTTTGACATCAATGGAAAATGGTTTATTCTCCTATGATCTGTCTATATAGTTTCTTCTCTGACCAACGATAAAGCCTTCTGCAATCAGTCTTTTTTTTTATGTCATAACTGAATAACACCTTCTTTTGTTGATTGTTATCTCCCACTGAATAGGTGCCAACTGATGCTTTATTTTCTTGAGATATTTAGGTAGGAAGAAGATTACTCCCAATTTTTTCCTGGGATGTTCAAATACATCTCTGCTTAAGGGTTTTGTAAAAATATCTGCCACCTGTTCTTCTGTTGGAACATATTCCAATTTAATGTTCTTTGTTTTTAGCTTGATCTCTTAGATAGTGGTATTTTATGGGAATGTGTTTTGATTTTGAGTGTTGGAATGGGTTCTTAGAGAGACTTATCGCGCTTGTATTGTCATAGTGGATAATTGTGGGTTCTTCAAATACTATTTTGATGTCTTGTAGAGTTTGTTTCATCCATTCCACTTGTGTGCAACATTATGCTGCTGCAATATACTCAACTTCAGTGCTAGACAAATATATTGAGGATTGTTTCTTGCTTATCCAAGCAACCAGTGATTCTCCCAAAAAGAATGCTCCTCCACTTGTACTTTTTATGTCATCTATACTTCCTGCCCAATCAACATTTGAATAGGATTTTAATGTGAATGAGTCGTTGCTAGGATACCAGAAACCAAGGATGATTTTAGGAGCTAAATTTCGCTCATGGGCTAATTTTCCATGTTTTTTCCAAAAAATTGATTCGCTATTCTAAAAATGATTCGCCCAAATTCTATAGGATAAAATTATTTTACCTTAAAAATCGCCAAAATTTTATACAAACTATATAGAATCCTTAGAAATTTGAATATTTTTACAAAAATATCGCCAAACATTTATAGT
>SNQJ01S0090500.1:0-14244 GCA_010110895.2 Picea sitchensis | reverse complement strand
TTATTCACATTTATTGACCTTTTCCATAAGGTCCATTCACATCACCTATTCACATTCATGAGTTTGCCACAGTTCTGGCCAGTCCAGTTATTTTTTACAAACTGGGGGAAACAGGGTGTTACACGTTTCCATAACCCTTTCTACCTCATCTAGGATCCTTGGTCCTTGTCTTGTTGACTCTACTTTTTTCACTACCTTTGTTGTATGCTCTATAGTTTCAAATTGTTCTTGCATAGACATAGACTTAAACTTGGTAATTTATGGGTTTTCTTTTCTTTGAAGAACCTCTTCCCAGTCTTGAGAGTTTTAAGTAAACAACTCATCTTCATAATTGTCGTGGAAGTAAGGCCAATGTGACACCACTTTCCCTGTGTGTTGGGGTACTATTTATTTGGGATCATGTCTACGAACCCATCCTGTAGGGAACCTGTATTCCAAATGGCTCAGGCATTCTTTCTTGGCATGCATGGAATATTTGACTATTTAATATCCAATATGGATATTGTAGTGTATAAAATCCCTCTTATTTTCTTTCACCAGAGAAACATTGAAGCCTTGTAAAATGGTCTGGTAGCATATTTCCCCCAACACCAAACAGTCTGCGACACAAGCAGGGAGTAGTTGTGGAGCACCAGTAGCTCCAAAAACCCTGATATAAGTGCTCTTCTCTTCCATATACCAATGACTTACTTTGGATATCATTTTCTTTGCTGCTATTGAAATTCTTGGACAATTTTGTCTAAAAGTAATAAAATGTATCCTAGTTGTGAACTCATCACATATCATAACGTAAAATTTCTTATACGTGTTTTCCCATAGGATGCTAAAATACACATGTATAGGTAACTCAACGATATGTCATCTTAGATTCATACATGAGAAAACATTTCTCACAAAGATTATATCGAGCAAGAAGGATGCCTTAAAAAAGGATGGTGCCCCACCTTCTTTTGTTTTCTGAACCTGTTGAATAGTTATGCTCAATTTCTTTGAAATAATGTCCCCCCGGTTGAAACTACTCCCATAAATCGCGACTGTGTATGCCAAGGGAATCCAAGCTTCTAAAAATATTGAACAATCCTTTTCTCCATACAATCGGTAGACCAACACTTTTAAGTACATGTATGGTTCCCTAAGATTTGTTGTGTTGTACCAACCACTGTTCCTTTTTAAGAATTTCTTGTTCTCCCTCCACCAAGAAGATAATAATTGGATGGTATTATGACGTTCATATAACTTAACCACAAAATCAGTATTTAGTCTTTCTTTCAAGTCTCTGAGCTTGTAATACTTTTTTGCCTCTACCGGAAGGAATACACCAATGCATTCCCCTTCCACATTATTGATTACACATTTCTCAGTGTCTGTATGGTCAATTGTCCATCCTAGGGTCTTTATGAAAGGAAAAATTGGAGTTTGACATGCCACCCTATGTAAGGACGACCGTCTAATATTTGGAAAAATTTGGTCATCTAGTTCCCTAACCCCTGGGACACTGTGATGCATAAATTTTGGAAAATATTCCTGATGAATTTTTTTATAGAGACCACCCAAAGGTGGAAAGAGTACCTTATATGTAGTTCTTTCCTTTGTATCTCCGAACGTTGGTGTTTGAACGAACTACTTCTTGGTCGATATTCGAATCACAGGTTCTACTTTCGGTGAAAATTCCAACTCTCTTGTTACTGTTGGACTCGATCCTTCACCAACTTCCGAACCTTTCCATTTGGGTGTCCTCGGTTAGTGCCTTCTTACTAACCTTTGAGGAGGAATATTTCCTACATGAGAATACCACCATGAGTTGCAAGCGATTATAGCAGATAAAGAAAAAATTAGCGATGTATAACACATAAAAAAACTCACAGCAGAATTTAATGCTTACCTTCTTTGCAGATAAACCTGGTCTTGCTAGTGTTTCCACAAACCAATGTTGGGGGCAACCTCCTCAGTGGATTTTCTCTCCTCCTCTTGATTGAAAGGAAATTTTCTTGAACAAAATGCAAAATTGGAAAATAAATTGCATTACAGATTCAAATTTCTAGATCCCATAGTCAAAAATAGAACATGATCTTTGCAATATTAAAAAGTCAAAACAGAGTTCGTGCCACGCTTGGGAGTTAATTTATTGCGAGTTGACGGTGCAGAGGACCATTGTTTCTAGTTCATTGGGGATTTCAAATTTCAAATTTATCGGTGCGTAGTATTGGAGATCGAGAGTATTCATTAAGTGTCATTTTCTATTGGCAACAAATTTCCTACACCGAGCACCGTTTAGCGAGGGATCCTTAAACAAGTTATTTGTGTATCACGGGTTTCAAGGGGAATGACATGGAAAGAAAAATCGACTTTTTGTGTTCATTGGTGACCCTAAACTTTGAATTAACAGTTCCAGAATTGTTTCAAACCTTGTGGTAATCCTCTGCACAAGTTATTTTAGATATAATCTTCGTTTGGTGGCTAGATCTTTGTTTAAACACATGGATGGATTTGTTTCACCTAGAAAGGACATGGACGGTCCAGATCCCTTCGTAGTGTCAGTGTCAGGGAAAACATGTATGTTAAGTGCTTTATTATGTTAGAACTTGTCGATGGTCGATGTGTGTATCGGCATCAGCGGTTTTCTCTGACCCTTACACTCTTCTTCTATTGGTATAAAAATCCAACGCCGACCTTCATTACCATACATGATGATGTAGATGTGATGATGTGGCAAATGATGTGGAATCTGGGTTTCAAAGGATGGAATGTAAGCTAACATGGTGGTAGAAGTAGTCTACGTGGAAAGACATGTGGCATGTGACATGGCAAGTGCGGAAGGTGACATGGCCAACCTAGTCATCGAAATAAACACTACTTGGTGGTAAACATCAATGACCGGATTTTTCCCTTATACAGGATCGACGACTAAGATTTATTTGTTCGTTCTCATAATTCATCGGCATCGGGAGAACTCTAATTTTTTTTGTGCTTGAATTACCTGTATTTTTTCCAACGTTGATGACCAATGGGTGGTCGGTGGAATCCTTTGACTCCTAAAAACGCTAACACATTATGTCGATGAATGATGGCTTATTGACGATCGACGAAATTTGTTCCACTGCTAAATGTGCATAGCTTTCCCTTGATCTCGATCATAGACACTTATTTTAGACTTATTTTTTTCCATCCCTCGATGAGTTCATAGGCAATGTTTTTGGAAAAGGTTACGATTTACTCGTTTTTCAATTACTTCTTTTGTTTTTTTTCTTTCCTGATGCAAAACATAAGTTTTTTGTATTTTCTTGAGATTTTAAATGGAAAGAAAACAAAGGAAAAAATGCATAAATTTAACAAAGGATAAATATGAAACCTATGTAGATCCAAAAGAAGAAGGTGTAAAATAATTAAAAGGAAAAGTGGTGCCCAAAAATTGAAAATTCTAAGGGTGTGTTGAGGACTCAACAAATGGCGATTCTCTGGGAGAAAATAGAATATTTTCTCCCTTCCTTAATGAAAATGGTTTGAGAGTCTCTTTGAATTGAAAATTTTATTCCCCAAAACTTTACCCACAAGATTGTGTACACATTTTATCGAGTTTGTGCATCCTTGTTTTTCTGTGGGATTTTGCTAATTTCAATCCTCTTTCTACTTAACCAGTGATCCATGTCTTCACCAAATGAGATCTAGTTCAGGGATCCCACTGATAAGATGATGTTTTATTATTTATACTTTTTATATCAAAAACTCCCTTCACAGCGTTGCTTTGTTTCCAACGAGCATCCATAGCCCCGATGGAGTCACCCCGATATCATAGTCCTTTCTCTATTGCCAGCGAGCGTCCATAGCCCCGACAGAGATATTTGTATACCCTATTGGAATTTTCACCTTGGTTTATTTTGAGAAAAATGTTTCTTTTGATAGTTGTTGTATCACATGAATAGAAAGAATGAGTCTGGGAGGAGGATACTTTTTTATTAAGGAGGAAAAAAATCCCTTATTTATTCCTTGACCTTCTTTAAAAGTAGGGAATTTTCCTACTCTTTCTGGGGAATTTGGATCATTCTTTCCATCAAACCATTATTCCTTTATCTTCACCAGACCACGGGACAATCAATATACCATTCCCTCGAGTGATGTGCACACAAAGATGTGAGATAGTTTTCGAATAAAAAGAAAAATTTTGGTTGGGACAGTACCTCTCCTTCCCTTGCATGTAATAGTAGGTTAGGAGCAGATTCTACTTTGTTGAGTTTCCCCAAATGAAAAGTAACAAGACCCAGACACTTCCTTATAGAAAAGTAAAACAAAAAATAAAATTATGGAAAGACAAGAAAAAATAAAATTAGAAACGGAAAAACCCTGACCCCAAAACAATCCTTCACCAAACAAACCTAAAAAGAAAACCTTATTGTATTAAAACGACAAACTCCCCCCCCCGCCCACTTTTTATTTTATTTAGGAGAAAAAAAAAATTAGGGCTTGGCCATTGACTGGGAGAGCGTTAAGTTCCCCCCTCAAAATTTTCAAACGATATGTTCCAACCCCAATTTTCTCAGCTACCTGAAAAGGAAAGAGCCAAAGGTTCTGAAATTTTGAATGCTTTCCTTTAGGTTCATTTATCTTGTTCCATTTTAAGACCAGATCTCCTACTTTAAAGATTTTTATTTTTTCTTTATGTTTCTTAAACCATTTTTTGACCAACTGTTGATGAGCAACGAACATCCTTTTAGACTTTTTCCTTTCTTCCTGTAGCATGAGGAGGGTATCTATTCTTTGTTGCATATTAGATGACGAATGGCCTCTTGATGCCTAGGAGAGCTATAAAGATGGAAGATATAACCCACTTGGGAGGATGGATTATTTTATTTATATTAGAAAATATGGATAATTTCCCAAAGTCTCTTTGGGTGTCACCCTGTCATCCCATAGAGCATGATAAAGTGCATTATGCTAGTTCCTCTAGTTTTTTACGACAGTGATTTTTAGGATTCTCACCAGGTTTTTATCATTTGATTCTGCAACCCCATTCCCCTGTGGGTAATAGTTCACAAAGTATTTTATGATGATTCCATTTTCAAGAGAAAAATCTGTAAAGAGTGTGGAGGAAAACTAAGCAGCATTGTCAAATACTAGGACCGAAGGTACTTTGAATTTTTTTATTAAGTGTTGTTCCAAGAATTGGATCACTACCTTTTTATTAACGTGAGTGAGCGGAATAGATTATGACCATATTGTAAAATAATATGTGGTTCTCAGTATATATTTATGATGTTTAGAAGATTTGGGATTAATTTCTCCTATGACATATATTCCCCATTGTTCAAAAGGCCTAGAGATGGTTACTGGTTGAAGTGGGATAGACGCCTTCTTCCCTTTCTCGATGCTTAGCTAATAGGTTTTACATCTTCTTGTGTATGTGTGATCATCCCTAAACAAAGTGGGTCAATAGTACCATGCCATTAATATATTATGAGCAATGGTTTTCCCTACAAAATTCCCACCTGTTGGTCCATCATGAAGTTCCTTTAATACCTTTTCGGCATCATCCTTCTCAAGACATATAAGTAGTACCCCATCATAATTCATCCAAAAAAGCACAGAAATTATCAGGCGGTATTGACAAGATTTTAGCCTAAGGGCTCTTCTTTCTCTAGGATTTAGATTTTCAATGCATGTCCCAAGATGGAGAAAATAAGATAGATTTGCATACCATGAGTCTTGGTCGGGTGGTAAGTATATAATTCACTACACCATAGAGATAATTCATTTTCCCAACCAGAATCTTCTGAATCAGCTTAGTCCTGAGCTTCTGTGGTGAGTTTCCACAATCCTTGACCTTTAACTATCTTGGTCGGTTTTATATCTAGGTTGAATTCTTGGATGACAACCATCCAATTTCCCCTTCTCTCGCTCATTTATTGTTGAGTGAACAATGATCGAGCAATGGGATGAGGCACTATGAATTTAGTATGATTCGTTAAGATATAGGCTCTGAAATGTTTGACTTCTTTATAGGCCACATATGCTTGGTTGTCTATGGCGGGGTAATTAAGCTCTGGCCCTTGTAAGTTGGTTCTCATGAATGAAATAGGTGATTCATTTTTTTCATCGTCCTTTTGAGTAAGGACTACATCTAGTGATTGATCTGATGCAAAAGTGTAGAGGAAATAATCTTTACTAAAATATGGGTTGCTTAGAACATGGGCTTGTGATATGGCAGTTTTAATTTTTTGAAGGATTATTTTCCTTCATCCATCCACTTAAATTAAACGTATTTGTGTATCATACATTGCAAGGGTTTTATTTTCTCTACAAAATATTGGGTGAACTTTCTCACAGAGTTAATCTTCCCAAAGAAAGATTGCATATCCTTCTTATTATGAGGGTGTGGTAGTTGTGATATTTCCTTTATACGTTCATGATCGATATGGATACCATCCTTATAAATTATTTCACCCAATAGTTTTCCCTCCTCTACTCCAAATATAGTCTTCTTTGGATTCAAAAATATCCCATACTTCTAGTATCTTTCAAAAATTTGTGTGAGATGGGAAATATGGTCAGCATTGTCCTTGGAGTAGACAATAACGTCATCTAGATACACTACCACAAATTTGTTAATCATTCCCCTAAATTCCACATCCATGGCTCTTTAGAAGGTGGCCCCCACATTAATTAGCCCAAAAGGAATGTGTTTGTAAGTGAATGTTCCCCATTTCATTCAGAAGGTTGTTTGCATTCTATTCTCTTCTGATACCAACACTTGGTTATATCCTGATATTTCCTTTATACGTTCATGATCGATATGGATACCATCCTTATAAATTATTTCACCCAATAGTTTTCCCCACCCAAATATAGTCTTCTTTGGATTCAAAAATATCCCATACTTCTAGTATCTTTCAAAAATTTGTGTGAGATGGGAAATATGGTCGACCTTGTCCTTGGAGTAGACACTGACGTCATCCAGGTAAACTACAAATTTGTTAATCATTCCCAAATTCCACATCCATGGCTCTTAGAAGGTGGCCCCTACTAATTAGCCCAAAAGGAACAAAATAAAGCATTCCCCATTTCACTGTTGTTTGCATTCTATTCTCTGATACCAACACTTTTGGTTATATATCCAAAGAACCCGCCTAGAAGTGAGAAGATCTGTTCCTGATACGACATATGTAGGAGTTGTTCCATAGGAGGGGCAGGGTAGTTTTCCTTTGCGGGAGCCCTATTTAAATTTATGAAGTCTACAGATAGGTGAATCTCCCCTAACTTTTTATTACTGGACTATATTGGAACCCAAGGAAGAATGGCTCCTTACCTAGAAAATTATTTCTGCACCCACAGTTTCTTGAGTTCTTCTACATCAAGGGTTCAGATGGGGTGAAATTCTTGTAAATCTTTGTTGAAGGATTAACTTCGTTTTTAACAGGATAGTGTGTTGAGTGATATTGGTTTAATATGTCTTCAACTCCTAATATGACCATGTGAACACATCTTGATACTCTTTGAAAATTTTTAGGTAAGCCTTCTTCTCTCTAGGGGACAATGATCTTCCAAGGTTGATGTTTTAGGGGTTATCAACAGTTCCTAGATTTATGACCTCATAAGAGGGACATGAACTATCTACCTTAACTTAATTTGTTTCTAATTTTTTTCCTCTAAATCTAACTGTGTTCTCAAGATTTCATCCACCTCTATAGTGTGGAGCTTGGGTTGAGATGGTTTGTTACTTCATGTTGAATTAGGGTCTCGATTTTAATGTTCTGTGATATTTTTTTCAAAAACCTCATCATCAATAGGCAAGTCTCTAAAATTTTATTTATTAGTCAAAAATATATATAATTTGTTCATCTCCCTCAAATACCCTCCAGTTAGTTATGTTATCTAGAACCAAAGGCTTCTATAGTAATTATATGGAAAATATAGAGGTTTCATAATCCTCTAAGGGGTATAACCTTGAGGCGGTTGTGGCCAATGAGTTGGCTAATGTATTTTTGGATCGAGGTATGGTGGTGATGTTGAATGATTGGAAATTTTCTATGAGCCTATGTCCCCACTAATTCTTAGATGGGGAATTACAATGGATCGTTTCTTTTCCCCTGCCTCGATAATGATTTTTTAATCATCGAAACAATTCCAGTCTTTGATGCCCAAAATAAATAGCCTTTTAATTCTTGGACTAGTGATTCATATTCTAGTAGCTGTTTAGTGCACCTCACCCACCCATGTGGATAAAAAATTGTGTTTGCTCATATTGATGAAACCATCCTCACTCCTCAGACTTGGATCCATCAAAAACGTAGTCCAGATCTAGAGACTGCTTGAACCCTTTTTGCCAATATATTTTCAGGATCTGACCTTCATTTTGTTGGGATTGGGCATGGAAACTTTGTTCAGGTTTGTTGTATGGCTCAATTAATTCAGGGTCTTCATGAAGTGATAATTATGATTTATGTGAGAATAGTACTTCCATATGCATGGCAGTTCATCAAAATACAAACTATTAACGAAAATTTGTTGGGTAATACAAGCAGGCCTTTGCATGTGTGTGTGTGGCCTCGTCGATTCTCGACAACTCAGATATGACGATCTCTCTAGTAGAGCCCATTGTGTCATGTGCGCTGAGCACTTCCTAGGGGGACAAGTATGGTCCACCCCGGTTGCCAAGAAGAAACATAAAATTTCCAAAATTTTGGGCTGCATTTGCTATTTTATTTATTTCTTAAACAACCCGGATTATGGAATAGGGCTCGTATCTATGGAATACCTAAAGCATTGTATATATTGTATGGTGAATGGTGAAATTAATACAATGAAGAGAGCTATGGCTCCTAGATAAATCTTTGTAATTAAGTATATTGATTAATTTATTATGTTTTGTTTAAGAATCTATATGCATTGATTTACTTCATAGGTTTAAAACTTACATGCAAGATTGTGAGCTCATTTTTGGCTTCAAACGGATGCCTTTGTCAGTTGAGGTGGTTTGGCCTGGTCTTGATACAGATCAATTTTATCTTGGGTTTTTGATAAACCCGGGTTTAGTGGGATCTTTTGCAATGGATATTCGAGTAAATAAAGAGGAATGGTGAGCTCCTCTAGAATCTAGATAGATAAGTTCACAAGAAAACTTTGAGCTATGGAAGCTCAAGATGGAGGACCCTTCTTGTAGACAAAGAATAATGGATCGCTATGGATCCTGGTACACATCCTATTGGTACATAGTCTACTGGCACACATTCTATTGTTACACAACCTACTATTACACAAACTGCTAGTACACCAACTACCGGTATGTTGAAGGAAGATTGGGAGAAGTTGGACGTAAGAGCAAGGAGTACTCATTCGACTCTGCCTGACAGATTCAAGGTTGTTGAATGTCTTGGGAGAATCTACAACCAAGAACTATATAAGCAGGGAATTCGTATCAATCAAATTCCATGGTAAACAAGTTGTTTCAAAGAAGTTGTATCATCTTAGGATGGAAGATGGATATTCGCAATGACAAATCATCTAAATGTCTTTAATAATTGCATCCAACTTGTCTCTAATATTACTATTGCGTAAAAATCATAAGTGGCCACTGAGTTATGTTCTTTCCTGTGCTCTTGGGATAATTTGTTGTAAGAATTGGTAGGTTCACTCAATCTACATTGAAGTATGAGGGATGTAGTTTCATCCTTGTTATCCTAAGAGATGAGGAAGAAAACAATGGTTGTTCATAGCATTGATGATTTATTCGTAAGAGGTCATACCAAAGATAGGAAACTCGTAAGGATTTGTGGGGTATATCTAAATCATTGTGTACATCTAAGTCTTAAAAATCTCTCCAGGAAATGCCGGAAATGTGGTAAATAAAATAACAAACATTGCAAGTCTAAGAAGGAGGATAAACCAAAGGATCTCGATAGCACCTCTTCCATAGAGGCTTAAACCTCCTGACCTAAGAAGGTGACGCTAATTCGGCATCTATTGAAAATACACATGAAGACCATTATGTATGGTTTATCGAATCAGGTGCGGCCATACCAAGGACTCCTCATAGGGTGTGGTTCTCTGAATACGGCACACATGGTGGTGATGTATCTAGAGATGACTCGAACAAAATCAAGTGGACGTGGAAGGTTTGGGTTGCTGCTAAAATATGTAATGATTAGAACACTCCTTTGGTTTCTTCACATTCAAAAACTATCCAAGATCCTAATATCCGTAGGGCAAGTTAGCTGATGTGGAGTGGATACTCAGATTTGGAAAGGGTCACAAGATGGAAAATGAGGAGCAATGGTTTCATGAGGGAGTTTGATATGGAACCCTATAAAAGTTAAGTTAAATCACTTACTACCAATGGTGTACAGCCTTCGGGTTGTCTCCGAGCAAACAACAAGAAGATAAGACCAAATACAACCCCAGTTCATGCATCAAAGATCTGGGCATATTGGAGAAAAAAGGGCCTTCAAACACTACACCAAAGGGTTGAAGGTGGTTCCACTGATCCTTTGGATGATTGTGGAACACCGCATATGCCGGAAAACATAATAGTAGGATTTACTTGATGATACAAGAGCAAAGTGATCTTAGAGTTGATACACGCTGATGTGGTTTGGACCAGGCCCTATTCCATCCCTAGGTAAAATATGTGTATTATGTTTCAATGTCCATAGATGATTTCTCAAGGAGCACATGGATTTTATTTTATTAGAAAGAAATAAGAGGTATTTGATCAATTTAAAGAGTTTAAGGCTCGGGTAGAAAATCGGACAGAGAATCAAATAGGTATTGGTGACAACAATGGTGGAGACTCATGAAATGAATTCAAGAATTCCCTCTGTAAGAAGTGTGGTATAACAATAATACCAATTCAGCATACACACCGAAGAATGGAGTTGCGTAGCGATTGTTCACACAATGGAAAACCAAGGAGCATGCCTTAAAATGATTTAGACAAGAATTCCGCGTAGGCAAGGTACAACATGTTACATGGTCAACCGATCACCCTACTGCCGCCGGATGATAAACTCCACATGAGGTATGCTGACTCGAAAGAAACCTCTCTTCAACATCTACAGTGTTTGCTGTGATAATTTATGCGCCACAAGTTCCAAAGGAAAATAGGAGTAAGTCGAATAAAAAGGATAAAAAGTGTATATTTATTATGTATAAAGATGGTGCAAAGGTTATAATCTTTGGATCCCATAAACCAAGAAGATTGTTTACAATAGAGATGTTTTTTTCAGAGAGGTAAAAAAAATGTGTCCAAACAGGAATTACTACCAACACAAGACAAACCTGATAAAATAGATCTTGAGTTGGATAATACAAAATCTGAATCATCTGAAAAATATGAAGAAGAAGAAGAAGAAGAATCTCATACCCCGTATTGAGGAGAGATTAGGAGAGATAGAAGGCAACCAGAGACGTATAGTCCACCTGATTTTCATTCCAATTTTGTTTATCTATTACCCATGATGATCCCAACAATGGGAAGCAAGAATTTAGAGGATAGCAAACTCTAGAAGAAGGCCATGGTTGTCAAATTCCTTGGATAAGAATGAGGTAATGGATAGTTGAGTTGACAAATGAAAGAAAATCACAGAAAATGAGTTGTTTAAAAAGGTTTAATGCGTATGAAAAGTGGAGAATTAAAGCTCAAGTAGTAGCAAAAGATTATTCCTGCAGAGGGAATTGACTTTGGTGTTATTTTTCCCATACAATGCTAACATCTATTAGATTTCTGTATCTATTGTTGTTTTTTATCTTGAAGTGGAACAGATGGATGTGAAGGCAACATTCCTACATGGGATCCGAAGAAGAAATACATACGAAGAAGCCGCAAGGCTTTGTAGTGAAGGGAAAGAAAGAGTTGGTTTGTAACTTAAAGAAGTCACTATATGGTCTCATAAATCACCAGGATGTGGTACCAAAATTTTGGACACGTACATCCTTGGATTGGGATTTCAGGAGAAGCAAGGTTTACCATCGTACACTGCCAGGTTGGTAATAGCTTCATTTATGTAGTGTTGTAAGGCGATGACATGTTGTTGGTAGGAAATACGGATGTTATCAAGGAGGTGAAAACATATCCTCCAAATTTGGATTACACATGAAGGATCTTGGTGTTTCAATCCCATTCGAATGATATTAAAGAGATTGTGCAAACAGAAACCACATGGCTGGAATTGTAGGAGGAAAATATGCTGAGAAAGATGGTCATGCAGGCTTCACATGCATGGGCAATCGGTCAAGGTTCTTTATTCTGTAGGCGTAGTTATCTACGCATCGCTGTCCCAAGACATGCAAGAAGAAGAAGACGACATGTCCCATGTCTCGGTATGCTAGTGCATTTGGAAGTTTGATGTATGCAAATGGTTTGTACTCCATCACATTGCACACAAAGGGACTTTCGGTATATGTCAAACCAAGGAAGGATCACTGGACAACGCAGAGGGTCTTCAGGTATCTTTGTGGCACTATAAGTTATGGATTGTGCTACCAAGGAAGACCGCATTTGACAGAGTGGTGGAAATACATGGTTTGTTGATGTAGATCAGTCATAACTGGATCTAAGATCTATAAGTGGGTATGTGTTTAACCCATTTTGAGGAGCAATAAGTTGGATAAACAAAAGACAGGCTGTAGTGGAAATCTCAACTACAGAAGTTGAATATATGGAATCCACTCATGCAAGTAGGGAATCATTATGGTTACAAATATTTTTTTTAGTTATTGGGTTGGTACAATAAGAAGTGAGATTAGATTGTGACAATGAGAGTGCAATATCTTGGAAAAGAACTTTGCTTATCATTCGGAGACAAAGAACATTGATGTTCAATATCACTTTGTGAGAGACATGGTTGAAGAAAAGAAGGTGTTGTTGGAGAAGGTTGACACTTTGAAGAATGTTGCAGATTCATTGACAAATTCTGTGAGCACAGAAAATTTCTCCTGGTGTAGAGTAACAATGGGCATTGATGCCCTGGATTGTTGACTATATAATCCTATGGACCCATGGATGCAAAGAAAACAACAAGTGGGAGAATGTTGGGTATGTGTTATATTATTTACATCTGTTTGTGGGCGCGCCAGATTCAAAAATTGCATCTGACGATCCCTCTAGTAGTGCTCAATGTGTCCTGTGCGTCGGGTGCTTCCCAGGGGGGCTAGATATGGCCCCTCCTGGGTACACACAACGTTCGAGGCAGCACCCCATTTTGTTTTTTTGGGTGGTATTTGCTATTTTTAGCGGTTTTATAAATTAATCATGGATTAAGGGATTAGGGTTTTGGTATCTACGGAAAACCTAAAAACATTATATATATTGTATGGTGAATGGTGAAATTAATACAATGAATAATTGAAAGGTGTTATCTCGGTTAAGGGTTTCCAGTATAAATCTTTGTGCACTATGTGTATGAGCCATTGATTGATTTTTGTTTTGCTTAATAATCTATATGCATTCCTTTACTTCACAGATTTAAAACTTACATAATTATATAAGAATGGGAATTCATTAGATGACAATTCATTAGGAGCTTTCGAGTCTGTGACGGTATGTTTCAAATATTTTTCCGAGTTGATCTTGATCATGTTAAGGTTCCCCTTCAAAGGTAGCCATAAGTGGGACCAATCTGTACTAAAAGATCCATGAAATTTCTCAGACTAGTCCCTACTTAAAAGAATCCCATAGGCCTCCGGAATATCTATGATTATGATATCTATGACCTCATGGAATTTTGGATTTGAAGCAATTCGAATCAAAACATCCTTTAATTCCCCAATCACCTTGAGCTCAGTTCCTTCTAATTGAATAATATGTGTCTCTCTTCTGGCAAGGCTAGCAGTTAACTTCCTACATATTGATAAAGGCATAACATTTGAGGAAGCGCCTGAGTCAACCAGACAATTGTGCAATTTTATGTTATAAATTTCAAATGTTAACAATAAAGGTAGGACAGACATCTGAGGTTTCTTATTGGAAGTTGTTGCATTCACATCAGGTTTCTAGATATTCCCTGAACTTCCTTTATCTTCATTGGGATTTAGTCTTGGGTTTAACATGAGTGTGTTATCCTCATCTCGGGCTTGTAACAATAAATCCTTTTATTGAAGAATCCTACACAAATCCATCACCGAAATATTAGCCTTCAACTTGTTCAAGTCTGTTCGACAACACAGGTATTCCAACAGAGGACGAACACCTTCAGTAACCACTCACATAACCAGATCAAAGATCAACACACCGATGTTTTCACGTGGTAAAACCCCTAC
>SNQJ01S0090499.1:15640-30921 GCA_010110895.2 Picea sitchensis | reverse complement strand
CAGGAGTAAAAAGAAAATTATGAGTCTTTCCTGCACCCTTAATTGAGACCTATCCCATTGGATTCACCTTTTTCCCCTGCTCATTGTGTTACCTATCATTTTTAACCATTTTTTTTACCCCGTGGACCCATACCCTTCCTAGAACCCTCATTTCCCACTTATCCCATTAGCTTCCTCTTATTTCCCTGATCGTAGTGTTATATATCACTTGTCTACTTTTTTGGACCCACCCCTCCCCTAATGGCTCCCACTCGCCAAGAAGAAACCAATCAGAAATTGAATAATGACTTTATTTCCATTCATGCCAAAGTGAATAATGACATGACTACCATGCATTCCAAAGTGGACCTCATCTAGGACCAGCTCAATAGCCGAATGGATGAACTTCACTGCGCTCTTAAACAATTCATGACCCAATCCCAGGGTCCTTCCTCCTCTAGCCCAAACCCCCAAGTCAAACTTGATGTTGATTCTTCAATCCTCTGAACTTTCATTCCAATCGTGGCCCCTGTCTTCCCAGAGTTGAGGTGAAAAAATTTGATGGATCAAATCCAACAACCTAGGTCACTCTGATGGAACACTATTTTTCCCTACATTGAATTACTGATAACTTGACCAAGCTTCGTTACAGTGTTCTCTATTTGGATCTGAAATGATGGAAATGGTGGCAATGGCATCTAAATGCACGCCAAGGGTATGTTTCTTGGACACAATTTGTTGTTGAGTTGTATGAATTCTTTGACACAGACACCCACCATTTAGGTTGCTTGACCAAGTTGAAACAGTCTAGAACAATGGAATATTTTATTGTCTTCTTTGAGTACTTGTATTTCCGCACATAGGGTATGACGGATGCCTTCTTCCGGGAATGATTTATCAGTGGCCTCAAGGATGAAATCTGATCCCAGGTCCTCATGGCTCGCCCCCAGACTTGGTTTGAAGCAACGAAACATGCCAAGGAAGCACAACAGGTCATATTTGCTCAGAATAAGAAACCTACTTTTCATCCCTGTCCTAGACCTCCTAATCCTGCCCCTTCGGCCACTCCTCTCAAGGTCCAAAAATTGAGATGGGCGGAAATGGTTGAATGCCAACTCAAGGGTCTTTGTTATAATTTTGACAAGAAATACTTTCATTGGCACAAGTGTAAAGAACAAAAAAAAGTTATGGCCATTTTGGAGGATGTTGATGAATATGTTCAGGTTTCACCTGAGGTAGCGCTACCCCAAGTAGATGATCTTATGTTTCCCTCTGATCCTCCCGAAGTTGAACCATTGATTTCCTTGAGTGCTCTAACTGGTTTTTTTTTCTCCCCAAACCCTCAAGTTGATTGGTTACAATAAGCACGGGAAATTCATCATCCTAGTTGACAGTGGAAGTACTCCTAATTTCATTCATCGTTTCCTTGACCAAGAAATCAATTGTTATATATGTGTTGTCAACAATTTTCAAATCATGATTACCAATGGTGGTTCCATGAAATGTGGGGGGCGTTGTGAAAATGTGTGCCTATGAATTTATCAGTATAACTTGAAATCTCACATGTTTTCCATTGACATGGGTGGTTCTGACATTGTGCTTGCTGTTAAATGGCTACGCACTATGGGCCACATAACCATGGATTTTAAATATTTAACCATGCAATCTCAACAAGAAGGAAAACAATATAAATTCCAAGGCATTACAACAAGATCGTCAGAGATCATCAGTTCCCATCGCATGCAAAAGTTACTCAAAAAAGATCATCCTGGCATCATTTTCCAACTCAATTCCATTCAAGCAGTTGAGACACCCTTTGTGCACCCTGACCTTCAATCTATCATTTCCCAACATCACATTATTTTCCAAACTCCCTAGGGTTATTTTCCAAACTCTCCAGGGCCTTCCCCCCTCCAGCGAAAACCATGACCATTCCATTCCTTTAATCCTTAGTAGTCTTCCTCCCAATGGTCACCCTTATCATCATCCCTTTGCTCAAAAAATTGAAATTGAAAAAAATTTCCAAGAATTACTTGAAGCAAGAGTTATTCGTCCCATTACCAACCCATATTCCTCACATGTAGTCATGGTCCTTAAAAAGTAAGGCACTTGGCACATGTGTCATGATTTTCATTCCCTCAACAAACTTACCATCAAGGAAAAATTTCTCATTCTTGTCATAGATGACCTTCTGGATGAACTTAGTGGGGCTCAATACTTTACCAAACTTGACCTACATTCTGGCTACCACCAGATACATATGAAAGAGGAAGACATTCCCAAGAATTCACTTCGCACTCATTAGGGTCACTATGAGTTCTTGGTCATGCCCTTTGGTCTTTGTAATGCCCCCTCCACTTTTCAAAGTCTCATGAATCATGTATTTCTCCATTTCCTCCATCACTTTGTGTTAGTTTTTCTTTGATGATATTCTCATCTATAGTAAAACATTGCCAGCCCATCTCAACCATGTGGATCAATTTCTCCATCTCCTCTCCAAGCACCAACGTTTCCTCAAATAATCTAAATGTGCTTTTGGCGTCTCTAAAGTTGAGTACATGGGTGATATTTTTGGCAAGGATGGTGTAAGGGTGGATCCTAAGAAAATTGAAGCTATGCAGAATTGGTCTTGCCCTAAAACTCTTAAAATTTTGTGTGGTTTCTTAGGTTTAACGAGCTATTATCGCAAATTTGTTCAAAATTATGGAATATTTACGGCTCCCCTAACCACTCTCCTTTAAAAGAATGATTTCATTTGGACTCCAACCGCTGACCAATCCTTCCAAGCCTTGAAAGAATTTATGTGCACTACTCCTATACTAGCCCTCCCTAACTTCACCAAGACCTTTGTTTTGGAATGTGTTGCATCTAGGAGGGGAATCATGGAAATCCTCATGCAATATGGACGACCTTTGGCTTTCACTAGAAAACAGTTGTCAGAGCGACATTTGGGCCAATCAATCTATGAAAAGGAAATGTTGGTTATTTTGCATGCAGTGGATCTATGGTGCCCTTATCTATTGGGACAACACTTTCAAATTAAAATGGACCATCAAAGCCTCAAATACTTCCTGGAACAACGAATTTCGTCCCTGGAGAAACAAAAATGGGTGACCAAGTTGTTTGGATATGATTATGAGATCATTTACAAAAAAGGAAAAGAAAATGTGGTGGTTGATACTCTTTCCAGGAAATATGAAGAAGAAGGGTCCCTCTTTTCTTTCTCGTTTGTTCGCCAGGAATGGGTGCAAGACCCAAATATTTACAGCCTAATCCACAAACTGCAACATTATCCCCAAGTTGCTCCATGGTACTCTTGGAACAATGAAGAGTTTCACTACAAAGGTCGCCTATATTTAAGCAAACTATTGGCCTTTAAATCCACGGTGCTCTCTGAGTTTCATGATTCACTTACAGTTGCACATTCAGGTTTTACCCAAACTTATGAACAGGTCAAATGTTCTTTCTTCTGGGATGGTATGAAATAGGACATTCACACCTTTGTGGCCAAATGTGCTACATGTCAACACAATAAGGGTGAGATTGTCAAAAATCCCGGCACACTCCAACCGCTTCCAATTCCACCTACTATTTGGATGGATATTTATATGGATTTCATTGTTGGCTTACCCAAATCAGGAAATAAGTCAATCATCATGGTGGTAGTGGATTTGTAAATTTCCATAAAACCTAGCATTGTTTTCTTTAGAAAAAATTAAATTATTTTTTTTGTCTTTGTTTAAAACATATTTCATCTAGGTTTAATGCACAACATAAATTAAAATGCACAGGATCTTTTCCAAATAAATACACACAACAAACACATCACATCAACACACTTGTTTTTGGACAATAGTCCCCGGAAAAACCCAATGTGGGAAAAATAGTACAACAGATCTGGAGGTTTTTATTAATAGAGAAATACATAATGCTTCTTACAGAAAATTCGCTCCTAATGAGATAAAACCTAGTAAAATCCTTCAAGACTAAAAAATAGTCTCTCCCTTTGCTTTGGAACCAGATTTGTCCCAGCAAAACACTTCAAGATATGCCTCTGCAAAAATGTACGACACCCTTGTGAGTATTGCATCAGACTGTACGGATCCTCTGCGTAGGTGAAGTGACCTCTGCTCAATCAAGAAGATGAGATAATCTCATGTTCAAATGTATTTCTTTGTTTCCCTGCAACTATCCTCTTTCTCAGATCTCAGATTGAGCCTCTCTTCCTCTTGGATCGATCTCTCCTCATAGTAGTAGTGTGCCCTCTTCCTAGTTGACATTCTATTATACTACTGAGCAAGCGAAAATTGTAACTCATCAATGAGATATATGGCTGAGATCTAATCTAGGCCTCTCAAAGAAATGGATGGTCCAGATTAAAAGATCCATCACTTAAATTTTTCATTTTTTAACTTTAGAAGAAGAACTCAATAAGTCAATATTAAATTAAAACATCTAATGTTACTTTTCCTAAGTTACACTTTAGGAAAAGCATCAATGCATCAACTAGGTAGTTTCATTGTCCTCTCCTAGGATGGAACGCAAGCCAAGAAGAATACCTTTGTCGCTACACTCTTCTCAACAGTATTGTCTTTCCAAATATGCTTGTTTTTGTGCTCTTCAACACCAGTTCACCGCATCCACGGTGGCTGAATTTTTTATGGATAATATCTTCAAACTCCATGGAATGCCTCATTCTATTGTTTATGATTGTGATCCAACTTTTTCCAGCAATTTCTGGAAAGAATTATTCAGGCTCCAGGGCACCTAATTGCATCTCAACACAATCTATCATCCCCGAATTGATGGCCAAACCGAAGTGGTCAAAGAGTGTTTAGAAACATATTTGAAATGTTTTGTGTCTGACAGACAACATTAGTGGGTTCAATGGCTACCCCTAGTTGAATGGTAGTACAACACCTCTTATCATACTGCCACTCACATGACTCCCTTTGAAGCAGTCTACGGATAGAAACCACCATCGATTCTCCCATACATGTCGGGTGTCTCCAAGGTTCATGAGTTTGACCAAAATCTTACAGTCTACATAACCATTCTCCCTACTCTCAAAGGAAATTTGGTCATGGCTCAGAATTGCATGAAGCAACATGCAGATCAGGGTCATTTTGAACATCAATATGCTAAAGGGGACCATGTCTTTCTTTGTCTACAACCGTACATGAAGACTTCACTAAAATCCAAACAGTGACATAAACTGACCCCCAAATTTTATGGTCCTTATACTATTCTCAAATGCGTGGGGCCAATGTCCTATCAATCAGCTTTTCCTAGTCACTCCAAGCTACATCATGTTTTTCATGTCTTATGCCTGAAGAAAGTGATTGGCACCAAGTGCCACACACAGACCAGTCTAGAAGAGTTGGATGAAGGTTCCATTTGGTTGTAGATACAAGCAATATTGGACCAACGTGAATGTTGTCTCCCTCATCGCACCATCTAGGAAGTATCAGTTCAATGGAAGGATACTCCACTAGAAGATTTCACCTAGGAGCCAGCTACCATTCTGCAACAATTTCCTCATCTTAAGCTTTGAGGACAAGGCTCTTTTTCAAGGGGGAGGGCATGTTAGGGACCTAACCTCCCTAACCCCTCACATAGATAGAATAATATATTTTCCATGTAATAAAGGCTGACATTAGTTAATAAGGCCTTTTTAATAATTGTGAACAAGTCAATGTAAGAAGACCTAATAGAAGCTTCTGCTTCTATAAAGATCTTCCTCTAGAATGTTCTTTAAAAGATAGAATTAGTATAAATAAGAGTAGGAGGCATGATAAAGTTTTGTCTTGAGATTTATTGTAATAGAGCTCTGTTATGCTAGAGGTTTCCCCCTCAAAGAGGCAAGTGAACATTGCTTTCTTTCAATAAATGTATTATTGATGGCATTGTTATTCTCAATATTTTATTGCTCCATTGGTATTTATTGAATTTTTTTGTTTTTGCATATTACATTACGTCTGGTACCTTACAAATTTTCATCCTCACTATCATAATCTGAAGAAGAAACCATAATAGGGGTACTATCATAAATATTAGGGATAGAAGAAGATGGCACAAATGATCAATTAGGCATGCAAGCCAAGAGACCTTCATCAAATTTGACATCTCTCTTAATAATATTTTTTGTTGAATGAGGTTAAATAAATTTATAACCTTTTACATCTTCAAAATATCCCACAAAAATGCACTTCTCACTTTTGTGTTGTAATGATTCTCTTTTCTCATCAGGGATGTGAGTTCATGCTTCGCTACCAAACACACAAAAGTGGCTTACATCTAGTTTAATGTTACTCCATACTTATTTTGTTGTTATATCATTCCAAGCCTTTGTGGGAGTGCGATTAACTATGTAATTTGCTCAATCAATGGCTTCCGCCCAAAAATGAGGACTTAATCTCTTAGATTGGGTCATATAATTTGTCATTTATTTTAATGTGCAATTATTTATCTTAACAACACCATTCTGTTCTGGTGTGTAATAGAACAAAATATTGTATCTAAATTTTTTGTGTAGTGTTGTGAGTTGAAAATTTGCAGTGAACGCATTCCCCCCATTATCTCTTCTTAACTTTTAAAGTTGATGTTTTTCTACAAGAACCTTCAACCTTGTATTCCATTATCTAAATGTTTTGTGTAGTGTTGTGAGTTGAAAATTTGTGGTTAACACATTTCCCCCCGTTATCTCTTCTTAACTTTTAAAGTTGAGATCCATTTTTGTTTCTACAAGAGCCTTCAACCTTGTAGGCCAAAAACATGTCAAAAAAACCATTGTTGATTTTTAAGAAATAAACTTGGGCACCTCTAAAGAAATCATCAATGAAAGTTAGAAGTACTTGAACCCAAAGAAAGAAGCATAAGGAAGTAGACTGCAAAAATCATTATCAATCAGCTAGAAGCTAGTCGAGGCATGCCAAGAGGTACATTTATCAAAATTAAAATATATTGGAGCTTCATAACTATCACAATATTCATCTAATCATTGAAAGAAAGCATTAAAAATAAGAATTTTGGACCAGCAAAACTAACAAATCTATTACTCCAAGCCAACATAAAATCTATTCAATTAACATCTCTCTCTTAAGGCCCGTCCAAAGAATAACGAAGGATGCTCAGTTAAGTGAATGCAGCCCCTCGTTTAGTAATCCGTCTTTGTAGCTAATCCCCTAATCAATTTAGGTTCTTATGCTGGAAAAACGAAAAGCAATAGTTGTTAAGAAGAAAGCATGGCTTGTCTATAACATACCAACCACTCCCTCTGCCTACTATCTCTTTCTTTTAGGGGTATTCCTTCCAATACAGCGCCTCTACCAATTTGAGTTTCATTATCTAGGTACTATCGAGCGCCTCTACAAATTTTGAGGTGTCCCCAGAGGTTTCGAAGTGGTGATTTCACTTACAGAGTACCTTAACAATGCACTCCCTCACCAAAGACTATATTAATTATTATACTAATTATATTAATTATTAATAATTAATAATTAAAAAATAAATTTATATATAAATTCTATTTTGATTAATATTATTATATTCTTCTACCGAGGGACTAGCTAATTCCCTTGTTTTCTAAAAAAAATGCATATTTTCTTTTGCAAATCATCATTTAGTGTTTTATTTTAAAATGTTAATGAATTTTTTATGTTAATTTTTACAAAGATACACAAAAATCTTGAAGTGCATAAAATATGGTAAACTTGGGCATGTGAAATTTTTCATAAATTCTTTATAATGAAAAAATAAAATTTAAAGTTTTCACTACTTATAAAGTTAATTTTTAGCTAATGTAAAATATATTATTTTAACATGTAAATATTAATAAGAAAAATAATAGAGACTAAATAAAACTAGTATAAAGCGGATTTGGGATCAGGAAGAACCATGGATGGTGGGCGATGGTGCAGGCAGATAGGATTTTTCTCTACATTTCCTATGGTGGGGTGGCTTGGGGTGTGGTAAGGGCCTCTTTGTTTGAGGCTGGAGGTTACCAGATTCGGGGTGGCAGCATTTTGGCGTACAGGGGTTTTGTGGGGACGTCACCTTCCTCTCTCTGTCTGCATTTTTTTTTATTTGCCCGGTCGGGATGGCGTTGGCTTGGGTTGCGGAGTCCTTTCCGGATACGGGCGGTGTGGGGAGTGAACCCGTGGTAGGGGACTTGGAACCCCTTGTCAGAGTATCATTGGGTTTTCTAGCGGTGAACCCAGCGGATCTAGTTTCTGCTCTGACATATGGTCTAGTTTTAGAGATTCCTTCCTCGATCGATTTGTCATATTCGGGTGGCTTGGATTTTTCCTCTGTCCTGGTCTACGAGTCATCGTGGTTTCTTTAACGAGATCTGAACCTGGATTGGATCCCCCTCCAGGTCTGTCGGAGGGTGACTATATTTTCTTTGGTTTCGAGCTTGGGGCTCTCTTTAATGGTGATAGCTGGGGTACCCAACAAAAAGACTTGTCGGTGGCTGATTCTTGTGCCCAATTCTCCCTGTCGGAGGTATTAAATGAATCTGGTGCTTTTCCAGAGCCTGCAGTGACCGTGGGTGAGTACTTTGGTGGGTTTATTGCTCCAGACAAGGGTTCTGGATGCTTTGTTTCTCCTCCACAAATTTATGGTTCCAAAGATAACGCTCGTGTGGTGGGTCAAGAAGGCCTGAAAGACGCGGGGGTTTCAAAGCATTCTGTGCATAGAGGTATCCAGTGTGTGCAGGATAGGACCGACTCGGATAGTTTGGTTTTTGGAGAGGATATTGACATGGATCGTATGGCAGACTTTTCGGAACTGGCTGTGGTGGGAAGGGTGTGCGGGAAGCGATTGGGTGTTGCTTTCTTGCGTTCTTGGGTGGACAAAACTTGGGGCTCTAATATTTCTCGCCCTTGAAGTATTCGTTTGTTAGCTAAGGGTTGGTTTGCTTTCGTTTTCTCTACTTCTACATATGATTTTTGGGTTTTGTCCAAAACTTGGAGTATGGATGGTACGCCTATTGTACTTAAGCGATCGACTCCCAATTTTGATGCTAAGCGGAGGAGGGTGGATGTGGTTCCTATTTGGGTTCGGTTATCGGGCCTTCCTATGCAATACTGGAACCCTATTCGTTTCTCGGCCATTGGAAACAAATTGGGTGAGTTCATTGAAGCGGATTTGTCCTTTGAAGGCACAGGTCTGATGTTCATGGCTAGGATATTAGTGAGGTTGGATCTACGTCCGAGACTTCTCAAGGAGATAACTATTGAGACAGCTTCCGGTTCTTTTATTCAGTCGTTAGATTCTAAGGGATTCCTTTCAGATGTCATAGATGCCATGTTTATGGGCATGGAGTTGTGGATTGCAAACTTCCTTTCAAGGGGAAGGTGTGGGGATCCTTGGGTGTTGGTGCTGGTGCTGCGTCAAGTCATTTGGATTTGGGGTCTGGGGCTACTGGGGGTGCCCATACGGTGGTTTCAAAGATCCATGACATTGGCAGGGACAGTGGACAGAACACTTCTTCACTTGTTGGTTTTTCTACGAGCGATCTAAACTTGGATCGAGCTAAGGTTTAGAAGTCCACAAAGTTGGCTTGCCCAAGGTCTCTTCAGGTGTCGGGTAAGCAACAATTTTCTTTCTCTCTGGTTGCTACTTCTATCTCTTATGATTTTCTGCATCCGTCAGGCTTTGTGGGGTTGGATTTTTTTCCTTCGATGGGTTCCTCCACTCTCTTCTCCCAGCCTCGTCCTGAGGCATATTTTTGTACTCTCTCTCATGTTGGGGCCTTATTCCCTCCTTCTATTAGTACCCCATTAGCCCCTTCGAATCATGTGTCGGGGGTTATATGTGTGTCTGGGGCTTCCCTTCCTTTAGTGTCTCCTTGGGATGTGGGTAATTTGGTTTCTACTTCTGCTGCTCTAGCCTTCCCTTTGGAGTCTGCTCCTTCCATTCTTTCATCTACTTTGTCATTAAATGGAACTCCTTCCCATTCAGGAAACCAATTGTCTTCCTGCACCCAGGCTTCGGAGGGGTCTAGGATTCGCTATTCTCTCTACAACAGGGTTGTTTTAACTAAGGATTTGAGTAGCTGTGGTGCGGAAGATCCGCTCGAGCAGGGTTTGGGTTCTCTTCCTCGGGCCCCATCTTCGTCTTGGAGTCAGGGTAGGATCTCACATTTACTTCTGGCACAAGATTGGGCTAGGATTGATGTGGCCTCTGGTAGACAATCTTCCATTGAATGGGCACTTAGAGCAAAGAAACCCCAAGAAGTGGTCTCTCTATGAAAATCCTCTCTTTTAACTGTAGGGGCTTGGCGAACCTGACAAAAAAATCGTCCTTAAAAAGATTAGTTGTTGTTATCGCTTTGGATGTTATTTTTCTTCAAGAAACAATGGGGGTTAGTGAACTGGTGGTTGCATCATTGGAATCACTTTTTCCAGGTTGGTCCTTTGCGGCGGTGGATGCAAAGGGTCGATCTGGGGGTCTAGCCACTGGTTGGTGCCTCAAGCGTTGTAATTGTGATCGGATTTGGGGTTTTGAATCGGGGATTGGTCTCAACATTTTCTCAGTTGAGTTGGGTCACTCCTTGATGCTTGTTAACATTTATGGTCCCTACGTTGATCGACAGTGCTATTGGGACTCTCTGGAAAAGTGATCTTGGTTTTCTGAACAAGAGGTTATTGTGGGTGGGGATTTAAATTTTTCCTTAGGTGTGACGGAGGTATCGAACTAGCCCAGACCCTCTGACTCAATACTTCACTCATTTTCTTGAACTCCATGGGTTGTTGGATTTAGAGCCAGTAAAATTATAGCCGACTTGGCGGAATAGGCGGGTCGGGGATGATTGGGTTGCAAAATGCCTTGATTGTTTCCTTCTGAAGGAGGATATGGTGGATTCTTTGGCCCTTGCTCGACAATGGGTTGCATGTAGTCGTGAATCAGATCACAACCCGATTTTTTTGGATTTATGCAGTAGGGTTCGTCGGGCTCCCAACCCCTTTAAGTTCTTTGAGGGTTGGTTAAAGGATCCAGAGTATCAGGCCTTGGTTCATAAGTTATGGACCCCCTTAGGACAAGACCAAACTACTCATGCTTCTATTCTCTTTCTGGAAAACTTGAAAAAAGTAAAACAGGCTACCATCTCCTGGGCACATGAGAAAAAATTAAAAGAGGAACAAGATCTTTTAAACATTGAAAAGATGTTGCTAGAATGGCAGGTCAGCCCTGGCAGGGGATTCTATTCCAGGGAGGGTAAGGATGAACTAGTACACTTGGAACTTTGGAGGAGGGTTATTTTGGCTGAAAAGGAAGCTCTGTGGAGACTCAAAAGTCGTGCTATTTGGCTCGCCTGTGGGGATGAGAATACAAAATTCTTCCATTTTTTTCCAAAGGCAGGAAATTGACAAACACTATTTGGGGACTTAATGAGGGGGATGGACAATTGGTCAATACTTTTGAAGGTATATCTTCTTTGGGGATTTCTCATTTTAAAGAAATTTTCAAGGCACGGGCGGGATCCTCGATTGCTGAAATTGTGAAAGTGGCCAAGCTCTTCCCTCATTTTGTGGAGGAGGATGAATGGGTGTCTTTGATGGCAGAGGTTTATGAACAGGAATTGTTGGTTGTCATACGTTCTTTCCAGAAAGGATAGAGTCCAGGTCTTGATGATTGGCCAATCGAATTTTACTTCGGTTTCTTCGACTTGTTGGGAATGACATTTTAAAAGTAGTGGAGGAATCCAGGAAAAATGGGCATATACACAATCCACTTAATGCCACCTTCGTTGCTTTAATCCCCAAATCGAACAATCCTGCTACTTTTGATGATTTTCTACCTATTTCTTTATGTAATTGTGTATATAAGATCATCTCAAAAGTTATTATCCGAAGACTAAAAGATATTATTTCTAGACATATTTCAAGCGAACAGTTCAGTTTTCTAGAGGGAAGACAGATTCATGAGGCTATCAGGGTTGCACAGGAAGGTTTACATAGTTTAAAAAGCAGGAAACTTAAAGGTGTGGTTATTAAAATTGACCTTTCGAAGGCCTATGACAGGGTAAACTGACTTTATATCCAAATGTTGTTGATACATATTGGCTTTGGGGTGGCTTTCACAAATTGGATTATGGGATGTCTATCTACTGTGTCTTTTTCAATTTTGATTAATGGTTAAGATTCCTCGTTCTTCAAGGCGGAAAGGGGCATTCGACAGGGATCTCCTCTGTCTCCACTCCTTTTTCTTTTGGTTGCTAAGTTTCTTAGTTGTTTCTTTATTGAGGAAAAGGCTATTGGAAATTTCAAAGGCATCAAAATTTCATCGGGTTTGTATATCTCACACTTACTTTTCGTGGATGACATCTTATTTTTTTTACGGATCTCGGCGGGATATTGAAAAACTATGTGAGGGTCTAATTCTCTTCAAACAAGATATAGGCATGGTAATCAATGAACAAAAGTCAAGTGTTACACTCTCTTACCTAGATGGGGCGAGTCACTATCCATTACTTCTAGGCTTCCCTTTTGGGTCTTTGAATTGGATGAAGGGTTGAAGTATCTTGGTTTTCAATTGAAACCCAATGACTATCGGAAGACTGATTGGTTGTGGCTCATTGCAAAACTTGAAAAAAGGCTAAAGTGTTGGAGTCATCGTTGGATTTCTAGGGCTGGTCATTTAGTTCTTGTGAAGGCGGTATTGGAGGCTCAATGTGCTTGATGTTCTCTTTGTAAATCTCATTTAGAATCGGTGGATCATCTTTTTTTACATTCTTCTTTTTTTCGGGAGGTATGGGCTTTTGCCAGGATTTTGCTGCCCTCCCTCTGGAACTGGCAGGGAACTTCCTTTGAATTAGCTTTACAGGCATGGCTGTGTGTATGGGGTCAAGTGGATTATCGGGTTTTTCCTTTTATCCTAGCTTGGGGGATTTGGATCACTCGAAATGGGCAAATTTTCCAGAATGTGATCATTCTGGCCGAAAGGGTGGCAGTGAATTGCATTGGGATCTTTAATTCTTTTAAGGGATCGAGTGGTGGTGTTTTGGCACAATCTCGGGTCGTTATGGAGGTGGTTCCTGACTTCAATCTCCCATGGTGATACTTCGATGGTGCTTCCTCGTCCGATCAGACAAAGTGTGGCGAGGGCGGCTGTCTATATTTCTCTAACTCTCATTTCCTTACCCTCAAAGTTGGTTTTGGGAATGGCACAAACAACTACTCTGAACTTATGGATTTAAAACTTCTTATACTTTTCGCTGTGGAGCAAGGATGCAGAACATTAAAAAAATTTGGTGATTCTTTAGTAATCATCAATTGGACTAATGGGATTCACGGATATCATGTCTCTCATTTTCTTCAATTGTTAGAGGTTGTACTTTGTATTAAAAGTTTATTTGCCTCTATCTCTTTTTCTCATATATACAGGGAAAGGAACCGATTGGCGGATAGGCTTTCCAAAGAAGCCACGCAGTTAGCCTTTGGATGTATGTTGAAGAACATACATCAGCGGGAATTTGAGGATTCTACCACAGACCCTTTCATGACAGACAAGATACTTGATCCTGGATTCTCTGCACTTTTTGCGGGGAAAATATTATGGTTTATGCTGGGACACAACTTGTTATTTTTGATATAGTATTTGTTGTATTGGTGGGATACTCGCTATATTGGGGACTTAAATGTCGGTGGTTATTTCAGATGGATATTTTTTTGGGGACTGGTATTATTGGCAGACATTCGGTTATGTATCATTGATGCATGTTTTGCATCATCTGGTGGTTAGAATCTTTTTGGTGGAGAATATGTACATAGCTATGTCAAAATAGCTATTATATATCTGTGTATGTAATTTTGTTATTATATAATGAAATTATGAATTTTTTCGAGGAAAAAAAAAGACAATTAATAAACAAATGTGAACAATAAAATATATATAAATGATAATTTAATTTTTTTTTAAATCATTAATTTTGTTTAATTTTAAAAAAATCTTAAGAGAATCTTACGAGAATCTAAAGAGGTAGTATGCAAATTACATGTCTTATTTACAACAATGTTGATTCTATAGGTTGTCTTCATTAAACATTTTTTTTATTTATTGTTTGTGTTGGTTATTTAGGGGAGATCGAACTCACTAGTTCTTTTTACAATATCTCCACCATCCTCAAGGCATATATTGCATTTGAATGGACGCTACTTGTAATTAAGTTCCTAAATACGACACCATCTTTCTAGATTCAACATAATGGTTTCCAAGAGCCCATTATCAAGGTCTACCTCAATACAAATCCATGGAAAAGAATATTGGCATGTCTTTGGGCATCACTATCCAAAATTCTTTTGATATTGTTACCAATAGGTAGGATCATTCTAGAAGATTATTTGGAGATGATGGAGCACACTAGCACTGCCTTTGGAATGTCCTCCTTGGGATTTTAGTCCAAGTCACATAAACCCCTTGAAGGCCCATAAAATAAGGATTGTTGCAGAAAATTAAGTCTATATCCTCCCCCTACTAGAACAGGGAAGTAGTATATCCATGTTTACATAGGAAAAAGGGTAGGAATCCTTGCATTAAAGGAAGAAAAGAGCCTTGTGATTCACTATTTCCCTATAAATTTGTTTGTCAATGCCTTTTTTGTAAAGGGAAAAGCTATAACATCCTCGGTTTTAGTCCCCACAAATTGTGATGTAATTGTATAAATGTGAATTAGGCTGGTGAGTCGATATGATTGGGGCAAAGAGTTCATATTGATTAATATGGTCGAGGGCCGAATTTTATATTATGAACATTGAAATGATTAATAAAAGTAGTAATCTTTGGATGCGATACGAGAGGGATGAACATGATGGGGGGCTATGATTCCACAAGAGAGAGGGGCCCAAGGGGGATTTTATTCATGGGTATTAATCTAACCCACTTTCCTAATTTATTATCATTGTGTATATATAACCTTCTATTTTGTTGTTGAGTGTTCCCAAAGTCAATCATTTAATTCATGTAAAAGAGTGGGTGTGAGAGGTGACATCTCATAGTGTTCGACAACACTGGTATTCCAACAGAGGAAGAACACCTTTAGTAACCACTCACATAACCAGATCAAAGATCAACACACCGATGTTTTCATGTGGTAAAACCCCTACGGGGAAACATCCACGGCCCCAGCCAACGCCGCCACTTGGAGTAGTTTAGTAATGCAAAGAAAAAGATTACAGAGAGATTTTACAAGAGAGTTTCTCACAATCGATCATCGGCAAATGACCCTCCATGCTCTTTAAATAGAGATCATGGACCAATCGGGTGTTAAGCCACGGATCAATGGTCGTTAATATCGA
>SNQJ01S0090499.1:0-15630 GCA_010110895.2 Picea sitchensis | reverse complement strand
AGGTTCAACGGACCCAACTAGAGGAGGTTGAGTAGGATTTGGATTTTGTTAGGGAACTAATCTCCCTAACCCCTCACGTAGATAGACTAATATATTTTCCATGTAATAATATATTATCCATGTAATAAAAGACCTAATAGAAGCTTCTGCTTCTAGAAAGATATTCCTCTAGAATGTTATTTAGAAGAAAAAAATAGTATAAATAAGAGTAGGAGGCATGAGAAAGCTTTGTCTTGAGATTTATTGTAATAGAGCTCTGCTCTACTAGAGGTTGCCCCCTCGAAGAGGCAAGCGAACATTTATTTCTTTCAATAAAGGTATTATTGTTGTTATTGTTATTCTCAATATTTTACTATTCAATTGGTATTTGTTGAATATTTGTGTTTCTGCATATTGCATTATGTCTGGTACCTTACAAGTGGTATCAAAGCACTTTCCTTGGCAGGAATTGTGGGTTAAATTTTTTTCCACGGTAGAGACATGTATTGTTTGCGTCTTTAAAGCACAAAGAACTATCATTTAGTGGGTGTTATCACACAAGTTGTAGGTTGGGAAAAGCCCAACCCAAACCATAAGATGGCAACAACTAAGAGAGCACCTACCCACTATCACCTTAGGCAGGTGTTCCCTTCACTTCATAGGTCATGTAGTCACCTCAAGGGAGGAATCTTGATGACCCTAGGGTGGATTGAGATGGGAAATGAGATGTATGGATGGATTCCCCTATAGGTCAATTCTAGATGGTAAAAGAAACTTGATAACAAGTCTTGGGAAAGGTTTAGGGTTGGCAATGCTTTGAGTAACCTGCCGAGATAAAAATACCTACCTAAGACACAATGAAAACCAAGTATACAATGAAATATGTTAGGTGAAAAAACAAGTTAAGCTTGTTGTCCCTAATTGCAACAGCAATAAGTGATATATACCATCATATAAGAGATAACAAGAGCTGCAAAATAAGTGCTAAAAGTTTAGTTAAATAAGCAAGAGACAAGCTAGTGAAGACTAGTTCAACTCATCAATGAAAGAGCAAGACTTTAGCACAAAAGCAAGGTTATCACAAAAAGCTTACTGCAATGATATTTATCAGCCTTATGGCTGTAGAAAAACAAGCCTTATAACAGAAAATTCATCCAATGAAATCACCTCAAACTAGCCCAAAAAGTGTGCTTAAGTTAGTAGTTTGTTAGGGAAAATTTATAGCCAATTTATAGGGTTATTTTAGGAGTTACATAGGGTTAGAGGGTTAGATTAATGCATCCCTAATGGTTGTAGGTTATTTTTGTAACAACAACAAGTTTTAATGGGTGAAAGAGGATGCCTCCATGAGGAAAGATAGCCTAGGACTCAAGGAACAATGTCCAAGTGAGAGAACTTCAAAAATTCAACTTTTCATGTTTACCAATGCAACGCTTTATTTCTCCAATGCAACAACTAGTGCCTTTGACTATGGGTTAATGGGGTCAAAAGTAAAGAGCTAGAGCTACTACCTCCTTGGGGGTATAAATGCTCTTATTCCCCAAGGCAAGTAACCTAACTAGGGTTTAAACTAAAGGGTGTATGTCCTTATACTTCCTTAGAAAACCCTTGCAAACAATAATTCTATGCTTAACTTTATGGTGGAGCTAAATTAGGGGTGTATGCACTTATACTTCCTACTTAGCCTTAGAAAAATCAACCTTGAGCTTGAATTACAAATGATAGCAAGTAAAATTTCTTACCAATCCAAATGGCAACAAGATAAACCACCACAAGTAGCTAGAAATGACCTCCAAGAGCTAGCGCATCATCATCATCAAGTCCACAACCAAAGAGACACCATATCATAGCACAAGAGAACAAAAAGCTTCAAGGGTAGCAAAAATCTCAGTCCTTAGCTCTTCACAATGGGAGAGTTATGATTCCAAAATGATATTTCATGATCTCTATTTATACAAAATTTGTATCACATAGTTTGTCCACTTAGCAAGGGTAAAACATAAGATAAGGGGTCCACAAACCTTATCTTACCCCTTGCAACAAAATAATATTAAAAAATTCACTTAAAATTCACTTTTACACAAAATAAACCCTAGAATAAGGTGATGTCACCCCTTTAGGGGATGTTTTGGCACTTCGAAGAAGTCGTTGGTGTAGTAGATGCATGGCTAGGCCTCCAAAGGCCGCGTGTCACTCATCCAAGTCCTCTCTCGATAGTCTTCAAGCCTCCTTCCTTCAAAACATGCCATGTTTCATTAAACAACACCTTCACCACCAAACATTATCCCTTTAGGTGATGTCAAGCCTCCATAAGTGACGTGTTCCCTCTCCTAGGCAAAACATTTGGAATGTGAAGGCTAGGCCATGTCATCCATGATGTCTTCTAGGCCTCCAAAGGAAAGTCCTCATGATCTGACATGTGGGCCCTTGGCATCCAACTTATTGGCTTCAAGCCCCATGGAAGCCCAAGCTAGACTTGTTCCTCTAAAATTGTCCACCAACAAGATCCTACAAAACAAAAGGGTACACCCTCCAAATATCTCAAGTCAAAGATATCATGGCAAGTGTAAACCATGTCTAATAAGCAAGGCACCTAAACATGTGCATCAAAACTACCTCATCAAATTAAACAATGCTTAAAACCTTATACAATTGACCAAGTTTAAGTATGGGAGGGGTGTCATAGGAGTCCAATTGGGTAAACCAAAGCCCTCAAGTATGGGATGCTCCCAAGGATGGCCTTTCAAGTTCATGTAATGGATGATGCAGTGGAAGGGGTTCATACTTCATAGGTCGTTGAGCTTCATGACATACAAGGGCTTGTATTATCTCATTTATGGGTGCCTTTGTAGAGGGTGTGTGGCACCTTTGTTTGCAATGCACTTTTTCCAAGTCCATATTATTGGCATTCTTTGTTTTTTTCATGTTTTAATGAACGAGTTGAAGGCCATTGTATTGGCATGGTGTCCAGATAATGACAGTGTCACTCACAAATACCTCGCGGAAATGACAAGGTTGGCTCGTGATGAGACCCCCTTTCTCTCGATTGTGTAACTAAGAGCCACTACACTAATAGCTTGGTGACAAAATGATGGTGATTTCACACCGCTAAATACCCATGATCGTGATAGGTCGGCCAATGATGAGACCTCATATCCTCCAACTAAACCCTTAAGCATTCATTATCATTTACTTTTGTAGGTCCCCCTTTTCTTATAGAGAAGCATTTCATTGCTTTCTCGGCAGATCCCTAGGTGAAGCATATGGAAGGTTTATATATATAGGCTTTTATATTTTTAGCCAACAACAATCCCTATGGGCCTTTCATCCCCTTCT
Organism: Picea sitchensis; assembly: GCA_010110895.2. NCBI lineage: Eukaryota > Viridiplantae > Streptophyta > Pinopsida > Pinales > Pinaceae > Picea > Picea sitchensis. The sequence continues at coordinate 12,315 of SNQJ01S0090499.1, read as the reverse complement.
TCCCATGAAATGAGGTACATTCCCTTCTCGGATCACTGAAATGAAAGGACCTAGAAGAGGAAAATATGAAGGGAATGTAATGAGCGGAAAGTGGTAAGTATGGTCGGGAATGGTACAATAACCCCTCAAGGGACCCCCAGTCACAAACCTTTCCCAAAGGTTGGCCACTTACTAGGAAATATATGACACTCACCAAGGTGAAACAAGGTCAAAGGCATAATGTCCAAGAAGGCGCTTTATAATCAAAAGTAGCTCAAATACAACATGCTTGAATGCCTTAAATACAAGGGTGATTACCTACCACAATACCTAACTTGTACCGCATGGAGAAAGACCCATCTTCCTTCTAGAAGCTAGTTGATGTGGTGGATGCACTGACAATGGATCAAATGTAGTTATAGAGTGGGCTTATGTATGTGCAAGTGGATATTTCTGGTCATGTAATATCTCAGTACTCCCTATCTGTAACCTGAGCATTGGGTATGTGTTATATTCTTTGCACGACTAGTTATAGTGTTTGCTACATTGTGTCGGGTGCGCAGGGGGGTGATAGCCCCCCTGCATGAGGGTTCAGGGGAAACTCACCCAAGAAAAAAAAATTGTCTTGGGAAACATGTCGCATTTTTGCCTCATTTTTCATGTCACCTCGATTTTCATGTCCATTGTTGGGCATTTTTTTAGCACATGTTTTTTGTCGATGGTTTTCTATTTACAGTTAAGGAATTAGGTTTGTTGACTAATATAGGTCATTGGGTTAGGTTTTTGGATGCTGCTAGCTCCTATATGTATATTGTATTGTAAACAATGTATCACTATGAATGAATATAGAATATGTTGGTTTTCCCGGTTTGGGTTTCCAGGGGAAAAATATCTGTGTAATGAGTATATTTTAAATTGTATATTTTTTGTTCTTTTATTGAAACTATGTTTGCAGTAAAATATTGTACAAGGTTAAAATCTACATTTGGTATTAGAGCTTTGTTGGCTTCAGGGGGACGCGTTTGTGGTCAAGGGTTTGGCTCGGGACTATGATAAGCCTTGTTACAGTGGGAGATCTGTGGTATTGATTTTTCAAGTGAAAAGAAATGGTGAGAAGTTCGAAAATGGAGATCGAGAAGTTTAATAGGAGAATTTTTGAGTTGTAGAAGATATGTTGGTGGACAGAGATCAATGGATCGCGGTGGATCCAGGTACTGCACCTACAGGAACTTCAGCAGATGACTGGAAAAAGTTGGATCGGAAGGCAAAGAGCACAATCTGATTGTGTCTCTCAAATTCAGTATTATTGAATGTGTCAGAAGAAGAAACAACCAAAGATTTATGGGATAAGTTGGGGAAACTGTATCAGTCTAAGTCCCTAGTAAATAAAATTTTCTTGAGAAAGAAGTTGTATGACATGAGGATGAGAGATAGAGACTCGATGGCAGAGCATTTGAATGCCTTTAATACTGTGGTAAGTTAGTTAGTATATGTTGAGATTAAAATTTCAAGTGAAGATAAGTGTATCAATTTACTGTGCTATTTACCATACTCGTGGGATAGTTTGGTTGTGGTCATAGGTAGTAATACAACTGCCTTGAAGTTTGATGAAGTTGTATCATCCTTGTTTTCGGAGGAGATGAGACGGAAGAACATGGAAATACATAGCACATTTTCATTATTTGCAAGAGGACGCTCCCAAGAAAGAAATAGATCTAAGTCCTCAAGTGGGAGATTTAAGTCTAAATCTCTTGGAAAGTTTGTAAAGGTATGTTGGAGATGTGGAAAAGAAGGGAACTACAAGAACACTACTTCAAGAAAAGAAGCTCCTTCTATAGAAGAAAATACCTCAAAGGAAGAAGGAGGGGATGTGTACTTGGCTTCTTCAATCACACATGCAAATCATGAGGCATGGTTGGTCTACTCAGGTGCATCCTTTCATATGACTCCCCAAAGGGAGTGGTTCTATGAATATGAAAGGTATGATGGAGGTAATTTTTTCCTAGGTGATGACTCGACAACCAGAATCATAGGACGAGGAAAATTCAAGTTGAGGCTCATAGATGGAAGGATTATAACACTACCTGGTGTTCTGCACATCCCAAGTTTAGCCAAAAATTTTATTTATGTAATCAAAATGGATGAAGCAGGGGTAAAAACAATATTTGAAAAGGAAAGCTATAGGATGGTTCGAGGAGAAATGGTGTTGTTGAAGGGAGTTCGATTTGGAACTCTGTACAAGCTGTAAGGAAGCACTATTAGTGATGGGTGTAATATTTCCATTGTTCCTAATATTGGAGTTGAAGAAGAAAGAACTCCTACAATCTCTGGAGAAAAGGTTATGTTGTGGCATCAAAGACTGGGCCATATCAGAGAGAAGGGTCTTCGACTACTATGCGGTAAAGGTATGGTTGAAGGTATGTCTAACTGCTCTTTGGATTTTGATTTTTGTGAACATTTTTTATATGGGAAGCAGAATTGGGTAAGATTCCCCTCTAGTGCAATGAGGGCAGAAAAAAATTTACAGCTAGTTCACAGTGATGTGTTTGGACCTATGTCGGTTCCATCATTAGGAAAATTTGTGTACCATGCCTCATTTATAGATGACTTCTCAAGGAATACTTGGATATATTTCCTCAAAAAGAAATATGAAGTCTTTGACAGGTTTAAAGAGTTTAAGGCTCTTGTTGAGAATCAATCAGAGAAAAGAATTAAGGTGTTGAGGATAGATAATGGAGAAGAGTTATGCATGAATGGATTTGAAGAATTATGTAAGAAGTGTGGTATAGCAAGGCAAAAGACTACTCCATATACACCTCAGCAGAATGGAGTTGCAGAAAGGATGAACGGGACGTTGATGGAAAAAGAAAGGTGCATGCTCAGTCGTGTCGGGTTAGGGAAATAATTCTGGGTAGAGGCAGTGGGTACTGCATGTTACCTGGTCAACAGATCACTCTCATCAGAATTGGATGAAAAGACTCCACAAGAGGTATGGACTGGTAAGAAACCTTCTCTCACACATCTCAAGGTATTTTGCTGTGAGGCCTATGTTCATGTTCCAAAGGAAAACATGAGTAATCTAGATAAGAAGGTTGAAAAGTGTATCTTTATTGGGTATAAAGATGGTCTCAAAGGTTATAAGCTTTGGAACCAAGAAACTAAGAAGGTTGTGTATAGCCGAGATGTGGTATTTAGAGAAATGAAGGATGTTGTTAAACAAGAAGTCCTACCAAGTAAGGAAGAACCAGAGAAAATATAGTTTGATTTAAAGGATGATGAATCAGACTCTACAAAAGAACATGAATCAGAAGAAGAAGATCCTCATACTCCATTATTGAGGAGATCGGTTCGAGAAAGAAGGCTACCGGAAAGGTATGTTCCATCTTATTTTTGTTCAAATTTTTCTTTGTTTATTACTGATGATGGTCCTAGAACAATTAGGGAGGCAGTAGATTCAGTGGATGGAAATCTTTGAAAAAAGGCCATGGATGAAGAAATGGCAGCCTTGGATAAGAATGAGGCTTGGGATCTAGTGGAGTTGTCGACTGGAAGAAATCTCATTGGAAGAAAATGGGTATTTCAAAAGAAGTTGAATGCAGAAGGAAAAGTGGAGAAATACAAAGCTCGGTTAGTAGCAAAGGGTTATTCCGAGGTTGAGGGAATTGATTTTGGTGGGATTTTTTCTCTTGTTTCCAAGTTAACTTCTATAAGATTTATGTTATATGTTGTTGTTGCATTTGATTTTGAAGTAGAATAGATGGACGTGAAGACAAAATTCCTACATGGGGATCTAGAAGAAGAAATCTATATGAAGCATCCAGAAGGCTTTGTTGTGAAGGGAAAGAAGGAGCTGGTATGTAAGATGAAAAACTCCATGTATCGTTTAAAACAATCACCAAGGATGTGGTATCAAAAATTTGATACTTGTATGCTGGGACTTGGTTTCACAAGAAGCAAAGAGGATCACTGTGTGTATTTTAAATTAATTGGTGATCATTTGATTTATTTGATCTTATATGTGGATGACATGTTGTTGATAGGAAACAACAAGGAGATTATCCATGATGTGAAAACTCAGTTGTCCTCTAAATTTGACATGAAGGATCTCAGTTCTTCAAAATTCATTTTGGGCATGGAAATTAAAAGAGATCGTAAAAAGAGGAAACTTTGGTTAAATCAGATAAAATATGTCGAGACAATATTGGAGAGGTTTAATATGCAGGAATGTAAATCGGTCGAGGTCCCTATTCATGTTGGTGTAAAGTTATATGTGGATCAGTGTCCCAAGACACGGGAAGGGAGGAGGACATGTCTCGTGTTCCATATGCGAGTGCAATTGGTAGTTTGATGTATGCAATGGTTTGTACTAAACCAGACATTGCACACGCAATAGGACTTTTTAGCAGGTATATGTCAAAACTAGGAAAGGAGCATTTGACAACAGTAAAAATGTTTTCAAGTATTTGTGTGGCACTGCTAGCTATGGATTGTGCTACCAAGGAAGTCTAGGATTGGACAGAGTGTTGGACATACATGGATTTTTGGATGCATATTGGGTTGGAGATCTAGATCGTAGGAGATCTACAAGCGGGTATGTGTTTAACCTGTTTGGAGGAGCAATCAGTTGGATGAGCAAAAGATAGGTTGTAGTGGCACTTTCAACTACAAAAGTTGAATACATGGAAGCCACTCATGCAAGAAAGGAAGCAATATGGTTACAAAGATTGTGTTCGGGTATTGGGTTGGTACAGCAAGCTGTAAGGATAGATTGTGATAGTTAGAGTGAATTTTTTCTTTGGAAGAACCCAGCTTATCATTCAAAGACAAAGCATATTGATATTCAATATCACTTTGTGAGAGACATGGTTGAAGAAAAGAAATTGTTGTTGATGAAGGTGGACACTTTGAAGAATGTTGCAGATTCATTAACAAAATCTATGAGAACTGAGAAGTTCTCTTGGTGTAGAGGATCCATGGGCATTGATGCCCTAGATTATTGACTATGTAACCTTGTAACCCCCTGAATGCAAAGAAAACAACAAGTGGGAGACTGTTGGGTATGTGTTATACTCTTTGCACGACTAGTTATAGTGAATGCTACGTTGTGTCGGGCACGCAAGGGGGTTGCAAGGGTGCAATATCCCCCTGCATGGGGGTTTGGAGGCAGCGCCCCCGAGAAAAAAAAAATCCTCTGGAAATGTATTGCATTTTTTCCTCATTTTTCGTGTCTCCTACGTTTTTGTGTCCATTGTTGGGCAGTTTTTCAACACATAGTTTTTGTCGATGGTTTTCTATTTCCAGTTAAGGAATTAGGGTCGTTGACTAATCCAAGTTAATGGGTTAGGGTTTTGGATGTCGTTGGCTCCTATATTTATATTGTATTGTAAACAATGTATCACTATGAATGAATATAGAATATGTTGGTTTTCCCGGTTTGGGTTTCCAGGGGAAAAAACTCTATGTAATGTGTTTATTTTCCATTGTATCTTTTATGTTCTTTTATTGAAAATTTATTTGCAGTAAAATATTGTACACGGTTAAAATCTATACTGAGGGCCTCGAGACATGATCTCCTTAGTTATCCCATAAAATGGGGATAACAATGGGTAAAACCACGGTGGGTAACACTACATGCAAGAAATACATATGGTTTCACAGGTTTCCTAGAAATCGGAGTTTCACCTTGTTGGAAACCTTTGTAACCCCTATTGGTACCCCTCGAGTAGTGTTGCATTAGAAAAAATTTGTACATGGCCATCACTCCCACGTACTGAAAGATATATCGGGAGTCCCCTAAGTCTCCTAAAACCATCCCTAGATCAACCAATCGATCGCCTGACTGTTATAGTTCCACCGAGAATGACACTCAAGGAGATACTCTCTAGTACCTAGGTAATTGGGCAGTACAACTAAGGGTACTATCAAGCCTCCTTAGTTGGTGCCTTGAGATATTGGGCCAAGTACTATTGTTCGACCCTGCATGTATATCAGATAACTATAGCATAAGGAAAACCCTTGTCCCTAGGCACCCTGAAAACCCTTACCTGGGGAGAACATACCAGAAAAGGAACAAAAATAATTTTTGGTAGCGTAACCTTGCCTCATGCATTCTAGTTGTGAAATTAGTACACATGTTTTCTTGTTAAGAATTTGGACATTTTGACATTACAATATTATTCAGGTCGGAGTATAACTCCTCAGGAGTAAAAAGAAAATTATGAGTCTTTCCTGCACCCTTAATTGAGACCTATCCCATTGGATTCACCTTTTTCCCCTGCTCATTGTGTTACCTATCATTTTTAACCATTTTTTTTACCCCGTGGACCCATACCCTTCCTAGAACCCTCATTTCCCACTTATCCCATTAGCTTCCTCTTATTTCCCTGATCGTAGTGTTATATATCACTTGTCTACTTTTTTGGACCCACCCCTCCCCTAATGGCTCCCACTCGCCAAGAAGAAACCAATCAGAAATTGAATAATGACTTTATTTCCATTCATGCCAAAGTGAATAATGACATGACTACCATGCATTCCAAAGTGGACCTCATCTAGGACCAGCTCAATAGCCGAATGGATGAACTTCACTGCGCTCTTAAACAATTCATGACCCAATCCCAGGGTCCTTCCTCCTCTAGCCCAAACCCCCAAGTCAAACTTGATGTTGATTCTTCAATCCTCTGAACTTTCATTCCAATCGTGGCCCCTGTCTTCCCAGAGTTGAGGTGAAAAAATTTGATGGATCAAATCCAACAACCTAGGTCACTCTGATGGAACACTATTTTTCCCTACATTGAATTACTGATAACTTGACCAAGCTTCGTTACAGTGTTCTCTATTTGGATCTGAAATGATGGAAATGGTGGCAATGGCATCTAAATGCACGCCAAGGGTATGTTTCTTGGACACAATTTGTTGTTGAGTTGTATGAATTCTTTGACACAGACACCCACCATTTAGGTTGCTTGACCAAGTTGAAACAGTCTAGAACAATGGAATATTTTATTGTCTTCTTTGAGTACTTGTATTTCCGCACATAGGGTATGACGGATGCCTTCTTCCGGGAATGATTTATCAGTGGCCTCAAGGATGAAATCTGATCCCAGGTCCTCATGGCTCGCCCCCAGACTTGGTTTGAAGCAACGAAACATGCCAAGGAAGCACAACAGGTCATATTTGCTCAGAATAAGAAACCTACTTTTCATCCCTGTCCTAGACCTCCTAATCCTGCCCCTTCGGCCACTCCTCTCAAGGTCCAAAAATTGAGATGGGCGGAAATGGTTGAATGCCAACTCAAGGGTCTTTGTTATAATTTTGACAAGAAATACTTTCATTGGCACAAGTGTAAAGAACAAAAAAAAGTTATGGCCATTTTGGAGGATGTTGATGAATATGTTCAGGTTTCACCTGAGGTAGCGCTACCCCAAGTAGATGATCTTATGTTTCCCTCTGATCCTCCCGAAGTTGAACCATTGATTTCCTTGAGTGCTCTAACTGGTTTTTTTTTCTCCCCAAACCCTCAAGTTGATTGGTTACAATAAGCACGGGAAATTCATCATCCTAGTTGACAGTGGAAGTACTCCTAATTTCATTCATCGTTTCCTTGACCAAGAAATCAATTGTTATATATGTGTTGTCAACAATTTTCAAATCATGATTACCAATGGTGGTTCCATGAAATGTGGGGGGCGTTGTGAAAATGTGTGCCTATGAATTTATCAGTATAACTTGAAATCTCACATGTTTTCCATTGACATGGGTGGTTCTGACATTGTGCTTGCTGTTAAATGGCTACGCACTATGGGCCACATAACCATGGATTTTAAATATTTAACCATGCAATCTCAACAAGAAGGAAAACAATATAAATTCCAAGGCATTACAACAAGATCGTCAGAGATCATCAGTTCCCATCGCATGCAAAAGTTACTCAAAAAAGATCATCCTGGCATCATTTTCCAACTCAATTCCATTCAAGCAGTTGAGACACCCTTTGTGCACCCTGACCTTCAATCTATCATTTCCCAACATCACATTATTTTCCAAACTCCCTAGGGTTATTTTCCAAACTCTCCAGGGCCTTCCCCCCTCCAGCGAAAACCATGACCATTCCATTCCTTTAATCCTTAGTAGTCTTCCTCCCAATGGTCACCCTTATCATCATCCCTTTGCTCAAAAAATTGAAATTGAAAAAAATTTCCAAGAATTACTTGAAGCAAGAGTTATTCGTCCCATTACCAACCCATATTCCTCACATGTAGTCATGGTCCTTAAAAAGTAAGGCACTTGGCACATGTGTCATGATTTTCATTCCCTCAACAAACTTACCATCAAGGAAAAATTTCTCATTCTTGTCATAGATGACCTTCTGGATGAACTTAGTGGGGCTCAATACTTTACCAAACTTGACCTACATTCTGGCTACCACCAGATACATATGAAAGAGGAAGACATTCCCAAGAATTCACTTCGCACTCATTAGGGTCACTATGAGTTCTTGGTCATGCCCTTTGGTCTTTGTAATGCCCCCTCCACTTTTCAAAGTCTCATGAATCATGTATTTCTCCATTTCCTCCATCACTTTGTGTTAGTTTTTCTTTGATGATATTCTCATCTATAGTAAAACATTGCCAGCCCATCTCAACCATGTGGATCAATTTCTCCATCTCCTCTCCAAGCACCAACGTTTCCTCAAATAATCTAAATGTGCTTTTGGCGTCTCTAAAGTTGAGTACATGGGTGATATTTTTGGCAAGGATGGTGTAAGGGTGGATCCTAAGAAAATTGAAGCTATGCAGAATTGGTCTTGCCCTAAAACTCTTAAAATTTTGTGTGGTTTCTTAGGTTTAACGAGCTATTATCGCAAATTTGTTCAAAATTATGGAATATTTACGGCTCCCCTAACCACTCTCCTTTAAAAGAATGATTTCATTTGGACTCCAACCGCTGACCAATCCTTCCAAGCCTTGAAAGAATTTATGTGCACTACTCCTATACTAGCCCTCCCTAACTTCACCAAGACCTTTGTTTTGGAATGTGTTGCATCTAGGAGGGGAATCATGGAAATCCTCATGCAATATGGACGACCTTTGGCTTTCACTAGAAAACAGTTGTCAGAGCGACATTTGGGCCAATCAATCTATGAAAAGGAAATGTTGGTTATTTTGCATGCAGTGGATCTATGGTGCCCTTATCTATTGGGACAACACTTTCAAATTAAAATGGACCATCAAAGCCTCAAATACTTCCTGGAACAACGAATTTCGTCCCTGGAGAAACAAAAATGGGTGACCAAGTTGTTTGGATATGATTATGAGATCATTTACAAAAAAGGAAAAGAAAATGTGGTGGTTGATACTCTTTCCAGGAAATATGAAGAAGAAGGGTCCCTCTTTTCTTTCTCGTTTGTTCGCCAGGAATGGGTGCAAGACCCAAATATTTACAGCCTAATCCACAAACTGCAACATTATCCCCAAGTTGCTCCATGGTACTCTTGGAACAATGAAGAGTTTCACTACAAAGGTCGCCTATATTTAAGCAAACTATTGGCCTTTAAATCCACGGTGCTCTCTGAGTTTCATGATTCACTTACAGTTGCACATTCAGGTTTTACCCAAACTTATGAACAGGTCAAATGTTCTTTCTTCTGGGATGGTATGAAATAGGACATTCACACCTTTGTGGCCAAATGTGCTACATGTCAACACAATAAGGGTGAGATTGTCAAAAATCCCGGCACACTCCAACCGCTTCCAATTCCACCTACTATTTGGATGGATATTTATATGGATTTCATTGTTGGCTTACCCAAATCAGGAAATAAGTCAATCATCATGGTGGTAGTGGATTTGTAAATTTCCATAAAACCTAGCATTGTTTTCTTTAGAAAAAATTAAATTATTTTTTTTGTCTTTGTTTAAAACATATTTCATCTAGGTTTAATGCACAACATAAATTAAAATGCACAGGATCTTTTCCAAATAAATACACACAACAAACACATCACATCAACACACTTGTTTTTGGACAATAGTCCCCGGAAAAACCCAATGTGGGAAAAATAGTACAACAGATCTGGAGGTTTTTATTAATAGAGAAATACATAATGCTTCTTACAGAAAATTCGCTCCTAATGAGATAAAACCTAGTAAAATCCTTCAAGACTAAAAAATAGTCTCTCCCTTTGCTTTGGAACCAGATTTGTCCCAGCAAAACACTTCAAGATATGCCTCTGCAAAAATGTACGACACCCTTGTGAGTATTGCATCAGACTGTACGGATCCTCTGCGTAGGTGAAGTGACCTCTGCTCAATCAAGAAGATGAGATAATCTCATGTTCAAATGTATTTCTTTGTTTCCCTGCAACTATCCTCTTTCTCAGATCTCAGATTGAGCCTCTCTTCCTCTTGGATCGATCTCTCCTCATAGTAGTAGTGTGCCCTCTTCCTAGTTGACATTCTATTATACTACTGAGCAAGCGAAAATTGTAACTCATCAATGAGATATATGGCTGAGATCTAATCTAGGCCTCTCAAAGAAATGGATGGTCCAGATTAAAAGATCCATCACTTAAATTTTTCATTTTTTAACTTTAGAAGAAGAACTCAATAAGTCAATATTAAATTAAAACATCTAATGTTACTTTTCCTAAGTTACACTTTAGGAAAAGCATCAATGCATCAACTAGGTAGTTTCATTGTCCTCTCCTAGGATGGAACGCAAGCCAAGAAGAATACCTTTGTCGCTACACTCTTCTCAACAGTATTGTCTTTCCAAATATGCTTGTTTTTGTGCTCTTCAACACCAGTTCACCGCATCCACGGTGGCTGAATTTTTTATGGATAATATCTTCAAACTCCATGGAATGCCTCATTCTATTGTTTATGATTGTGATCCAACTTTTTCCAGCAATTTCTGGAAAGAATTATTCAGGCTCCAGGGCACCTAATTGCATCTCAACACAATCTATCATCCCCGAATTGATGGCCAAACCGAAGTGGTCAAAGAGTGTTTAGAAACATATTTGAAATGTTTTGTGTCTGACAGACAACATTAGTGGGTTCAATGGCTACCCCTAGTTGAATGGTAGTACAACACCTCTTATCATACTGCCACTCACATGACTCCCTTTGAAGCAGTCTACGGATAGAAACCACCATCGATTCTCCCATACATGTCGGGTGTCTCCAAGGTTCATGAGTTTGACCAAAATCTTACAGTCTACATAACCATTCTCCCTACTCTCAAAGGAAATTTGGTCATGGCTCAGAATTGCATGAAGCAACATGCAGATCAGGGTCATTTTGAACATCAATATGCTAAAGGGGACCATGTCTTTCTTTGTCTACAACCGTACATGAAGACTTCACTAAAATCCAAACAGTGACATAAACTGACCCCCAAATTTTATGGTCCTTATACTATTCTCAAATGCGTGGGGCCAATGTCCTATCAATCAGCTTTTCCTAGTCACTCCAAGCTACATCATGTTTTTCATGTCTTATGCCTGAAGAAAGTGATTGGCACCAAGTGCCACACACAGACCAGTCTAGAAGAGTTGGATGAAGGTTCCATTTGGTTGTAGATACAAGCAATATTGGACCAACGTGAATGTTGTCTCCCTCATCGCACCATCTAGGAAGTATCAGTTCAATGGAAGGATACTCCACTAGAAGATTTCACCTAGGAGCCAGCTACCATTCTGCAACAATTTCCTCATCTTAAGCTTTGAGGACAAGGCTCTTTTTCAAGGGGGAGGGCATGTTAGGGACCTAACCTCCCTAACCCCTCACATAGATAGAATAATATATTTTCCATGTAATAAAGGCTGACATTAGTTAATAAGGCCTTTTTAATAATTGTGAACAAGTCAATGTAAGAAGACCTAATAGAAGCTTCTGCTTCTATAAAGATCTTCCTCTAGAATGTTCTTTAAAAGATAGAATTAGTATAAATAAGAGTAGGAGGCATGATAAAGTTTTGTCTTGAGATTTATTGTAATAGAGCTCTGTTATGCTAGAGGTTTCCCCCTCAAAGAGGCAAGTGAACATTGCTTTCTTTCAATAAATGTATTATTGATGGCATTGTTATTCTCAATATTTTATTGCTCCATTGGTATTTATTGAATTTTTTTGTTTTTGCATATTACATTACGTCTGGTACCTTACAAATTTTCATCCTCACTATCATAATCTGAAGAAGAAACCATAATAGGGGTACTATCATAAATATTAGGGATAGAAGAAGATGGCACAAATGATCAATTAGGCATGCAAGCCAAGAGACCTTCATCAAATTTGACATCTCTCTTAATAATATTTTTTGTTGAATGAGGTT
>SNQJ01S0090498.1:13957-28863 GCA_010110895.2 Picea sitchensis | reverse complement strand
GTATACAATATACACAACATACAATAAATAGAGAATTGTACTTATCTTTTGATTGAGAATACCTTCCACCCCTGAGAAGGGATATGATTCCATCAGGGAAATGGTTTCCCAAGATAGCCACGGTCCACAATCCATATCCACATCATCTAGGCCAAGGTACCAAACCTTGGCAACACTCTAACCAATGATCTCTCCTACCCCACATGCCTATCCCACCCCAGGAGTGTACACCTTCATTGTCACACAGTCCATCGACTATTACATGTCCCTTTCCTTGGGCATCAGCAACAGGCCGGACCGAAAGTCTTAGAGTAACATGGCTTCCAGAGTTCCAACTACCCTCAGAGATTTTCAATCAACATATTCCCCAAGCTACTCTTTGTAATCAACATTCTAAATTTAATAAACATCATCTCATCTGCATCACCCACATGAAGTTATCATGAGAAAACATAAAAGAATTCATTTAGGAACTCCAATTAGTTTGAAAGGGAATTCAACTTTTATCCCCAAAACATGAAATCCTATTTCATGATTCATCTTGGTTATTGCCATATTGTGAATGCAGTTGTTGTAACAGATATCAAAATTGACTGCGTTGGGGAAGGTATTATGCCCGGCTCCAATTCATCCTCCTAGCATGTACCTGCAAGAAATTCCTAAGATCACTTCAACATTTGCTTGGATCTGCATTTTCCAAGCATATTTTCCACTTATATTCATATACTGGTGTTTGTGATGTTGAGGCAACATCTAGAAATTTGTGCCCGTATTGGTGGTGTGAATGATATGGCTTTTTCTCACTCGGATAACCAGCAGATCTGTGTTATCACTTGTGGATATGATAAAGCTATCAAGGTGTGGGATGCTGTAATTGGCACCAAGCAATACATAGTCGAAGGTCATGAAGCACCTGTATATTCGGTCTGCCCTCATCATAAGGAAAATGTCCAGCTTGGTATACCTATGGTGATGGAGATTGGCCTAGAACGAGGATTCCGCAAAGCCTTAAGTGACTTTGTGATCATGCAGATGAAACTGGCATCAGTTTTCTTTACTTTCTCTCTTGGGACAAAGACACATTATTATGGCCACACATTACTTCACGGTGGAGAAAAATACAGACCTACTGGGCGTGGATTTGTTGTCTATCATGCTAAGTTTGCAGATAACTACCGCTTCTATTCAGGTAGTCACTTTGTCAAAGGACTCGAGTTGATGCTGCTCTTGATTGCGTACACTGTCTATAATGAGTCACATCGTAAAACTGTTCCCTATATCTATCACTTATTCCATGTGGTTTATGGTTGGGACATGGCTATTTGCTCCTTTCCTGTTTAATCCTTCTAGATTCGAGTGGAAAAAAAATTGTGGATGACTGGACAGATTGGAACAAGTGGATCAACAACCATGGAGGTATTGGTGTGTCGTAGGATAAGAGTTGGGAATCCTAGTGGGACGAGGAACAGGATCATCTCAAGCATTCAGGATTGCAGGGACAGATTTGGGAGATATTGTTATCACTTAGATTTTTCCTCTATCAGTATGGATTGGTTTATCACCTAAACATTGCACATGACGCTTTTGGTATATGGGCTATCTTGGCTCGTCATTGCAATCATTTTATTGGTATTGAAGACTGTATCCATGGGAAGGCGGAGGTTCAGTGCAGATTTTCAGCTCATGTTCTGGCTTCTAAAGGGGCTTCTTTTCATTGGTTTCTTATCAGTTCTCATTATTCTCATAGTTTTCTGTGGCTTAACCATAGCAGACTTGATGACATGTTTCCTTGCATTCATGCCTACTGGATGGGATTTCCTTCAGATTGCACTAGCCTGCAGGCCTCTACTTCAGCACACTGGATTTCGGGATTCAGTTCGCGCCCAAAATCGTTCAAAGACGTCACAAAAATTCTCCATTTTTTGTTTCATAAGATGGACGTGAATAATACACCCATGCTAGAGCGCAGGATTTTGTTGGGAGCTGCAGAGGATACAAGGATCGAATCAGCGGGAGAGGTTAAAGCGCCTTGGGCACAAAATGTAACGGTCATGCAGGTGGCCTCAGGAGGTATCGGGATGTTACCATTGATATGATGGCAGGACGTTACCGTTCAGGCGAAAAAGAGGGGAAACAGTGTCGAAACGGCCTCCGAATTGACGGCCACATAGAATGAAGAAATGCATGCTTCTCACTTAGCTCAGACCAAAAGGGTCTTTGGTTGGATAGACAGGAAAAAGCATATTGTGCGTGGACGAATTTAGTGCTTATGAAACAACAGACCATTCGAACTCATCATCATTGACAGAAAATGAAGCAGAGAGCCCCATTGGTACTCCTCGGGGCGAGAAGGATAGCTTCTTCGTGGAATCAGAAAATGAGAGTTATTGGCATACGCCAAAGCATCCCAGGCTTAAGCTCTCCAGGGCTCCGTTTTATGATGGATCAAAAAGCATGGACTGTATTTTCTCATCTGGCACTATTAGAAAGGGAACTCAGTCAATGCATACATCTTCTCCATGTAAGGAGAGTGTTTCAGTCAATGTTGAAACATCAGTGACCATCAACAATCTTGAAGCAAACGATGGTCCAGAAGGCGTAGCATCCGAAACAACAAAAGATCAGGCAAATGCATCAAATCATGTTTCGTTTAAGAAAGTTACAGTGGATGACACTTTGTGTTGCTGCTGCAAAAGGTTACCGTATCATCCTATAGTCCTCAATTGTGGCCATGTGTTTTGTCGATCATGCATTAAGATCTCTGAAGAGAGAACCGTTAACTGCCAAGTTTGTCCAAGTATACACCCTGGAGATTGACCATCTGTTTGTTTGGAGTTGCAACAGTTCTTGGAGCGAACATTTTCTGTAGAATACGCTGAAAGGAAAAAGTCAGTTATTGCCCAAGAAAAAATACAGCAGCCATGTGAGGAGGATTACCAAAGATGCACAAAAGAAGCAGTAAGAACGATTGCTGAGATGCCAGAAATCCACCGAAATGTTGGATGTGATTATTGTGGGGTGATTCCAATTGTAGGAACAAGGTATAAATGTCTAAATTGCCACGAATCTATAGGGTTTTCATTTGCTATTAGGAACTATACAGAAATTTGAACGGAAGAATTTGATCAGGGTTGTTCAGATGCCAAAGTTGAACAGGAAAATTAGGACTTGTCCAAATCTCGAGAGAAACTTAAGCGAGAGATTGATGCTTATGCGGCATCTGTGTGCGCTACTCTATTGTCTGAGATTAAAAATAAATTTGAGACACAACTTACTGAAGCACTTGGTGAAACGGTGGCATCCCTTCTCGAGTCTGCATTGCCGGACACTTGGCCAAGCATAAGAAAACTTCTAAAAAATGAAACAGAGAAAGCAGTATTAAATTCTAAATCTGCAATCGCTGGATTTGAGATTGATGATGCCACTACCTATGAGATGGTTGAAAGTCTTAAAGATTATGGAAGAAGTGTTGTAGAAGGCCAGGGAAGAAGTTGGGCAAGTGATTGTTCGCGTGAAGGACAGGTTTTCAATTGTCTTCAGTCACGATAATGAATTGATGCCAAGGGTCTGGACCAGGAAAGTAGATATTTGAGCTATTACAAAGAATGCTCGTTCTGCATCTTTGAAGCTTCTTGTTGTTATGGTTGCGTTACGCTTGGATGAAAAAACAGATAACATTGAGGCCACTCTGTCCTCTGCATTAACAGATGGTAATGGTACAACTGGTTCTCTCTTGGAGGGAAGCTCCTCTTCTTCAGTGAATCCACTTGTTTCAAACACTCGGGAAGGGGTTTCACCTTCAGATTTTTTAATTACACCAGTTCAATGCAAGTCTCTATGGAGGCAATTTAAGTCAGAGACAGAGTACACTGTAGGTCAGGCTTCGGCTGCTCAGGAAGCAAATAGACGAAACTCTTCATGGTTACCGCCACCTTGGGTTCTTGTTGCTTTGGTCGTTCTGGGTTTCAATGAGTTTATGACACTTTTGAGGAATCCAATCTATATCGGTGTGATTTTTGTTCTTTACCTCTTGGGAAAAGCTCTTTTTGTGCAATTAGACATCGCTGGGGAGTTCCAGCATGGATTTCTATCTGGAATATCATCATTGTCAGCTAAGTTTCTACCAACAATTATGGCCCTCTTAAAGAGACTTGTTGATGAGGGCCAGAAATTCGGTGGTTCAGAAGCATCAAGCAATACTACTCTTCTTCGTTCTAAAAACTGCGGAGTTGGTTTTAAGGAGGTGCAGTTGCAGGATCCTGCGCGTAGTTCTTCTTCTCAGTCAAATTCTGTTGAAGGTGTCGAACACTCGCAATCTATAAGACGTATACATAGTGCACCTGCCAAGGCCACGTTTTGATTACCCACAACCGAAACTCTCCCTAAAGAGCTCCATCCGGTTGTTTTCTTATTTGTAGCGATGGTTCAAGCAGCCTGCGTAACATCTGGCAGACGCACCTGGCATTCGCATAGTCCAGAGAAGGCAAACCGATTCAGATTCCTGGAATACCAAGAGTTTTATTGTTTCTGTTTAAAAGATTGATGTATGTAACAGAGAAAGGGGGCGCGCACATGAGCGCAGCAGGGGAAAACCTCTGTCAAAAGGGTTTCATTTGTAATGACTGAGTTTTTTGTAAGCCATTAATGGACTGAGTTTTTTGTAAACTATTAATGGAGCAATACAGATGATTTTCATTTGCGACTGTGAGATTCATCACGGTCGATTTATTTCAGCATGTTTTCTTCTACTTCAGCTGTGTTAAAAATGTTTGGATTTCATTTATGTATTCCTTACTCGCAGTTGACGTGTTACCATAGCCTTATGTCTTCCTTAACCCATTACAACTGCATTACATTTTGTTTTCTTCTAACCGATGGGCTTCGTTATACTACTATAACGAAATGATTTGGGTGTTTCTGTATTTGTTTATTGTCTTTCCTCTGCACCAGCTATCAGCTGTGTAAGACCAATCTGCATTTTCAGAACTCTGCATATATCCTTCACTAAGGCGGCCGTCGGCCGTTCCTTTTTCTTTCCGCTACCGCATCATGACAATTAAAGCGCTGAAAGATAGAATTACTTTGCCTCACTTTCTGCAAGTTATTTAATCTTTGTTATTGTCTCTTTTCTTCGGTTTTAATTTGACTCCATGCCCAATGGAAATTTTCCTGGTTTAACCCCCAAACCCCATGAATCCAAGACCATCTTTCACCCATAAATATGCCCACCTTTTTCATGCTATTTAAATTCCTATCGTGACATTTTTCGAGAGATCCCTCTCGGGTTGGAAGAGGGCATCTTCTAATCCAAAGTGGTTCAAGGTTTCCTCGGGATTGATTTGCTGCAACCCATTTCAGTGCTGAGTGTCAACAACAGCCATCCTTGTGGTTTTCCACAGGCACCAAACTGCATACCATTTTTCCTGTAATGCTTCCTCTTGCATACAACCAACAAATTGTCAGTATTTTCTATACATCATAATTCAACATGTACAACACCTTATGCAATGATCTTAGAATTGCTTGCACCTAGCAATTCAATCAAAATTACCAAACAATTTAACCAAATAGAATGACTCATCATTCTATGCATATTCATGTTCATAATTAATAACAATAAGTTTATTATTTCAATTTTCTAAACATAAAATTTTATGTAGTCTCTATTCCTGTGACTACTTAGCTTGCAACTTTCTTGTTGCAATGTTTAATAGTTACTAAAATGTTCTCAACTTCATGAGTTAGCAACATTTCACCCATTAATATAATTATTTCCATGCAATAATATATATGCATGTACTTACAAACACATTCAATCTAACAGTTCCTGAAATGTTCTCAGCTTCATGACTTAGCAACTTTTCATCCATTAATATAATTATTTCCATGCAATACTATATATGCATGTACTTACAAACAAATTAAATCAGTGCATTTAGTATACAATTCTATCACTTACTATGCATGAGTACAATTCTCAATGCATATTTATTTAGTGCACCATGCATTGAATTACATAATTCTCTTTATCTCGGTCATGTATCTCACCATCCATAAGTTGGAATTATGGCCAATGTGTGACACATTCTCCACACACTTCCTATTGTCTTCCCAAGTAATTGGATGCCTTCCTTTTCGACCCGAACACTACACCAAGAATATAATTCTATGGTGTTCATTAGTGTTACCAAAAAGGTTGCATTCTAAGTTTTATTTAAAGGTAGGAAGTTTTTAGTACCTGTGTGTATCATAGCCTTTTCATATCCATACCTTTCCATATCCAACCATGTCCTGGTCTCATACATGACTAGCTTACTGGCATTCATTCCTATAACAAGTTCTTATCTTTTAATTTTCTTTGGTTACTACCCAATAACCAAATTAACGTGACATTCTACTATGTCAGTGTGTGCATTCAGAAGCTAAAAATATTTGAATTAATACAGGCCTCCATCCTTTACCAAATCTATCGGTATGCATTCAAATAATATAATCATGTGATTTTATAAAATAACTCTGGTTGNGTGATTTTATAAAATAACTCTGGTTGAGGAAATTCTTACCTAAATTTCCTTTCAGCAATTATGCAAAAAGAGTAATACAAACTCATACCTGCATGACTGCCATTAATAAATTTGATGTTACCTGTATGGCTGATGGTAGTAGAAGATTTCATGCTTCTTTTATCAAACTTATAACCAACACTTCATATGTTTGTTGCTTCACTCCTTATGCAACAACATCACCAACAAAACTTGCAAACACGCAAGCATTCTTTCCTCTGGCTGACTTAACAAGTCATAACAAACGTACTGCCACAGAAATTGCAGCAACTTCTTTCCCATGTGTAATTTTTCCTTGTTGATCCCAGAATTCTTCAATTCTTCTCAGATTCCTGAGTATTCTGGTGCTCTCATTGTAGTCACTGTACATGACTATTTCTTCCCTGAGCACTTTCGACGCAGTGCCCCTACCTCAGCAGGGTCTGATGACCTCCTGATCAAATGATCTTCAACTCTTCTGAATCTAATTGACTCTTTGGGCTCATGATTGAACCCAAAACAATTATACACAAGCCCTATTTTCTCCTTTAGGCACAGGTCCTAATAGACCCGCATGCTATTCCTGTGTGCTTCCAAAACTCCAAGTTTCGGGTGCTAGCCCCTTTTTCATTAGCCCTTTCCTTCATAAGACTATGCGCTATGACCTCACATAAGTGTGTGATTGTGGGCTTGGGAAAGAGTGGTTTTAGATCAACCCTCTTGTTTCCCCGCAATTCACCTTCAGCTAACACGTATCACTTTGTTAAAACCATGGTATAAATTGCAACTGCTCTCATATTTTTAACATACGAGCAAGTTTTGGCCCCGCAATTTTTCCCGGCCTTCGATCTCTCGCTTTCGGTGATGATCCATTATCAACGGTTGCTATCTATCCTTTACCTACCTCTAGCCAACTGTCCAATCAACGACCTTTTCTCCTTTCACTCACTATCTCAGATCTTCGTGATCTGTCAACATGTAGCTCCCTTCCAAATCAATGACTATGGTTGATTCTGGCTCTCTGGCCCTTAGAAGTTTCTCAACTATCTGCTTTCCCCGTATGGAAATCTTCCAGAGTGGAATATCTATTGACACCTGTCCTCAATAATCGGACGGTTCTTATGAGCTGCGGCTCTCCGACCTTCAGGATTTCTCACGTCTCCACACACACAAATCTATGAAGTGAATTTTCCCAGAGTGACAGATCTTTTTCCACACGTCCTCTCTAAATCCATGACCTTGATTCTCTTTAGAATTTCGGCTATTTCTGACCAATACCAGATCAATGGTCCTTTGACCTCCCCCTCGATCAACGATCGATATCTCCTTCGGGACTTCGGTGCTTTCATCCTCTGATTTCCTCTAGAGTTCCATATCTGGCGCCATACGTCCACTTTCATGTCAATGATCAAGATTTACTTCGGTTGTTTCTCCTCCTTCTTTTCCACAAACTTCTGAAGTGGTGGATCTTATGCAACATGTCCTCCTAAAAGATGGACAGTCCAAAATTAATTTTGGACTTCGGGACTTTAGCAAGTCCAGTCTCCCCTTTTTCCTTGGCTCCTCCTTAGAGGTGACCTTGGGCAGTGACCTCAAGCAAACACACAATTATGGGAATGCTCAAAGGTGGTTTGAGACCAAACTACTTTTCATCCTGAAATTCACCTTGAGCCTCCATGCATCCTTTCTCCAAAACCGTGGTTTGGATTGTGGCCTGCCCTCGACTTCGTAAATATAGAGAACCTTTTATCCCTGCAATGCGAGGTGACCATCAATCTCATGATCTTGATGATTCTTATAAACAAACGACCGAGATCTACCTCCAACAGTTCAGATCTCCCTCTCCTAGATCGATGGCTGGGATCGTTTTGGAATTTCCGACTTCGAAATTCTCAAATCTCAAATTTTTCCTTTCTTCCGTAATGAAGGATCTTTTGCGTCGTCACCCAACAACCATTGTTTCCCTCTCTCATGATCTTCTGATCTCTTATGACTTAGAAGAGTTTGTGTATATTCAAAGGTTTCATCCTTTGACCTTTCCCCTGCGAGTCTGCCTCTTGGATATCGTCTTTCCTCTCATAAGCATTATCTCTTCTAAGCTTTTTGTACTTATAATGAGTCTGTCCCCCATGCACTCCTTGTGTTATCTCTTCTTCTATTTTCGATTTACTCAGTCTCCTAAGGGTCTTGGCCCTTATGTTTCCTTTTAAAGGAAAAATTTGTGCCCTCCTGACAACCTTCTGCTCAAAGCACACCTTGCTGAGCATTTTCTACAGAGTTTTCAAAATATCTATGAGTATCCTTCGTTGATACTCTTCTCCCTGAACTTGACAAAGATTTCTCTTTATGCACACTTGCACTCGCTCGATGCTCACCTGGCAGAGCTCTAAATATTTCTCAGTGACTCTATCTCTCTCTGAACTCAACACAGAGTTCTTCCTGTGCATTCCTTGCACTTTTGCCGATGAAGGTTCAACGATATCTCTCCTGAGCTTCTCTGAGGTTAAATTACCTTTTTCAAAGCACTCCTTGCGGACAATGTGCACTTCTTGCACTCAAAAACTCAAAGAAGAGAAACAATTGAATCTTATTCATTACTTCACCAGTTTATGCATTCAAACCAATATGATTTAAGAAAATGTTCATATTTCATTTTCTTTCCAATCTCTTCTCTGCTCTGTAATCATTTTCGGGCACTAGCCCCTTTCTCTCATTCCCCAACCCACGCGACCATGGGTTGTGACCAAGAGCTAGATCAATAAGCACTAACTTGGGCCTTCAAATTTGAAATATTTCAAAGCACCACACAACAATTTCTCAGAGTTCTGGATTACAGAATTCTCGATGTAGGGTTGATCAACCATACATGTCTACTCACCATATGATGGCTGGCACTCACTATGGAACTTCAAGCATCTGGGTTCCATAACTTCGAAGCTTCGGTACTTCGGAGGATTTCAAAACCGTGCATCAGAAGTGTTAATCTCTTAACATTCCCAATCACCTTTGGTGATGTCATTACATCCCATCACTTAACATTTTCCAATTACAGGGGCATGCAATGATGGTTTTGGAGTAACCCGCCTTCCATCCTGTAATTCTTTTGACGCTAACATGTAACCCCTTAGTGAAACTATGGTTTGGATTGTGGGACTGCCTTGGATAATTAAATCCTGTGCAACTTGGGTCCCTGTAATGCCTCTTGGCTTTCAATCTTGTTCTATGGTGATCAACGCCAGTGTCAGTCCTCTGACCCTTAACTTCGTTATGTAACATCAGGTCCCACTAACCATGCTCATACGGAGTTCCACGTGGCGGAATACCAGTGGCTGACTCGTGGCCTAATCAAATGGGTGTCACACATCACGTTCCATATGGAATTTCAAACTTCTATGGGTTCCAAACCCACTGGCACATGGCACACTTCCCATGTGTCAACATCCATCCAAGTGATGTCATCATGACTCACTACTTTGGCTCTTTGGGAGATTTCTCCCTTCACTATTATGTTTGACCTTTTAACATTGGCTTGATAGAATGGTCGCGCTCTCCTCTCCAGATCTATGGTGTAGATCCACTTTGGATCTTTGGGCTTAAGCTTTTCTCATATATTTGCATTCAGTTTCACCGACGTCGCGAAGTTTGAAGTTCTTGCAAGTTACCCTTTCTACACTTTCTCCAGATCTAACGGTCGTAAAGGTTTTTCCTCTCCTTCCAAACATATCCGACAGCTCCAACACCCCAAGTTTTTATCTCTCTCTATCTCTCTGGTCAAATACCATGCCGTCTGCAGTTTTAATCTACTGCTACTACTCCTGAGCTTCGTAATATGGCCAAGTAACCCCTTAGCACTCAGAAACATTCTAAGGTTCGAAATTGGTTCCATATGAACACCATTTCCACTCGAAACCTTGGGTCCAAATACCACTTATATGTCCCATCCAGCCTCAGCATTGAAACCTTGGGCTATGATACCATATTGTAACATCCTAGGCCTTCCAAACGTAGGGCAGCGCTACCAATAAAATCTTAACTTTTCCTTTAAAGCTCTGATATCATTTTGTAACATCCCTAGCCACCCACGGGTCGGGCAATGCTACTACTGTGGAATATACACTTATATATAATATGCATTAAATCAATTTAACACATTTAACATAGAGTTATTGTTGTCATACAGACTTAAATAGAATTAACAGCAATTCAAATTTGCAATGAAATACATGATAACATTTCAAGACACGAACATGCATCACATGTAAATTAAGTACAGAATTAATACTTATATTTGAAACTGTAGTAACTCCACTAACTACGTGAAAATATTCCATGAACCTCCCAGCCTTAGACCATGTTGCTCATCACGCTCAGCAGTGGGTCACCCTCGAGCTGGGACTAAGCTCCATCCAAGGCAAGGGAATCCTAGACTAGGATGAGATTACAGGAAAAAAAATAGTTTATGAGGAAGAATTCTCTCCCAGGAACCACTTATGCCCACTGCTTACAGACTCTCATTCCCCACATGCTTGTCCCACCCCAGGGGTATACACCTTCACTGTCACCTAGGACAGTCCATTCAACAACATGCTGGACCGTAATTCTCATAGCTCTGTAGCAGCTATGGGAACCCTTCTAGGAGAACTCACTTCCATAGCACACTCTCTCACCTGGAGAGAGTTTCCCACAGGCCTGACAACCTACCTCTTCAACCACAACCACCTCCCTCACCTGGATAGAGTGTTCCACATAGGCCTGACAACCCGCTTCTTCGAATCCATTCCCGCACAAGGAGGACAACAATAAGAGAAACAACATTCAGTTAACTCATGGGTGACAGCAACAACTGGGAATTGGGTATGGATGTCCAAAAATGAAAACATTCCACACTAAGACACAACATGGCTCAATAAGAAACAACCAACGGAAGCAATACATCCTCAGTCGAGGAACTATGTAGCCGCAACATTCAACTGTTATGACACACACACAGCACAGACATATACGGGATGCTCGAGCTTCACAGAAGACGTGGCTCAGTTCGTTGGTTTTCCCATGGGTTCTCACTAGGTTCGTGACCAGGAAACAATGCAAAGATTGATTGCAGAGGAAAAATGGGTTCAGACTTCAGATGGCCGAATGACCAGCGAACTCCCATGGAGGTTGGAAGAATGACCACAAACACGACTGACTCATCAGTTTTAACTTCATGCACCCAGGTCGACAATTGTCTTCCTGAAGCTGCATGTGTTTCCTTTTGCACACATTCCCTTTACAAGAACTTAGGACAACACTCAACATGTCCACCTTAGCCTTCAGGAAATAATAATAAATTATTATCCCCTTTAGAGGTAAGACCCCTAGCTTAGCCCCTAGGCCCACATACTTAGCCTCCTCCCTTACCCAACCTTATGGAAGCTCAGTCCCCCATCGTTGTTTCTTCGTGGTCGGTCTACACGCAATGATTTTTATATTTTATTAATGATCTGCATAATTACATATACAAAATCAGGCTCTGTGCCTTTAACACTTAGGCTCTCTGACCTAATAAACACATAATCCCACTAGCTTATATACACTTGGCTCACCAGCCTATAAACATAATTACAATTCATAATTACAACGAGGACTCTTCCTTGGGGATATTACACATGTAGAGGCTTCCAAACACTACTCCACATATCTTAAGGGGTACTACATCCAATTCCAATTCATCAATAAAATCATCACTTACAACAAATTTAATCTTGCGGTGTTTTGTTACCTTAATATCTACATCCTTGTTTACCCAACCCAATGGATAGGGGCTAGGATGATCGTGAATATCCAACCCAATCTTGTTGAGAAGATCCAACATTATGAAATTATCCTATGAACCAAAGTCGAACAAAGCATCTATCTTGGTCTTTTGGACCTAGATATTGATGTGGAAGAGCTTGGTCATGTCCTTGTATTATTAGTGATGAAGGATACTCAAATTCACCTCTTTTTGCATTGATGTTCAAACAATATTCTCACCCACATCAGAGATACTTTCAACTTGATTTCTCCAATATGTGGCTAGAATATTATTTTTCTTTGATTCCATCTTGTGGTCCTTTGGGTTTAACTCTAGATGTAGTTTCCAACACTTTTTCTCAATCTGACCATAAATATTACAATGGTTGCAGTGGTTCATAGGATCCTTTCCACTTCTTCTTTCGCTCCTTGAAAGTTGCCTGGTGCTCTTTCTTATTGGAACCACTTGGTTGTCCGTTCTTGTGGCCTATGTTTTGTAGATATTTTGCCTATACACATGCCTCGTCCATTATCCTTGGCTTGAAAATCATCACTTGTTTTCGTATATGGCTATGCAAACCCCCCATATACTTGAGGATTACATTCAGGTTCTTGGGAGAGATGCCCAACATGATGGGCATTTTTTTGAACTCGTTGGTGTACTCATATACACTTTTCCCTTACTTCTTCTTGAATTAGTTCCACGGAATCCATTCATCCTCTACATACCCAATAGGGTAAAATTTGGATTTGATGAGGCTTTTGAAGTCCTCCCACCTAGTTTTTAGAGGATCACCCTCTAGCCTAAGTGTTTTTGTATGTCTTTCCAACTAGGTTAAAGCATGGACTTCTAACTTCAGTATGGAAAATGATAAATTTTGTTCTTCATCTATATGGTAAACATTGAAATAAACTTCTAGTTGTTGCAACCAATGATTTAGTTTTAATGCGTCAATCTCACCTTGGTATGGCTTTATGTCCACTTTTTCTTCCTTCTTGAATAGGAAATGCAAGGTTTATGGAACTATATCTTGGCTACTCTTTCTCACGTTATTTTCGCGACTCTTTTTTTGGGTCTTCATTATCTCTCGATTTATTGTCTGATCCAATATCTTATTTCAATCCTTTGAATTCTCTGAAAGATCTAAGCTTTCTTTCTAAATCCAAAATGAGGAGGGACATATTGCGAGATATGTTAGAAACTTGCTCTTCCATCCTCACAAATATCTCCTTTACTAGATCTCGAGGGTTTTTATGAACATACTCTTCATCCATGTCTTAAAATAATTCCTAGATCCCTACAACTTTCCACAAATGCCCCAAGAAAACCTTATCTTACACCAATATGATCTGTAAATTGTTGTGGATATTGCACTAGAACAGTTCGTCGCAATAGATCCAATTAAATAATAAAATATTTATTGTGAAGGTTAATTTTTCCTTTAGATATCATATTCTTTAATTACTGGTTTTTCTACTTAAAATACAATTACAAAGAAAGAGACACTTGATGTGGAGTTTATTTTGATACTATGGCATGTATGGCTGCTAAAAAATCTCTCCTCCTCTATTATGCTCACATAATACCACTCTTAGATGTTTTTCTCAACTATTTATTATGACTGCAACCAATCCCCCTTTAATTTTTCTTCTACAAGTGAAAGGAAATGCCCCCCCTACTAAAATTTGAACTCTGACGCAACCCTCCCCTCGACGAGCGAGCCGCTTCCACCAGGACCTTCTGTTTCTCACGGGCCCGAAGAGTCAACACTCTTCAACTCCCTCGGGAGTCCACTACCCACAGTAGGATCCTTCAGCTATCTTCCTCTTTGGAAATCGGGATATCGTGACTCGGGAGTTCGCGGTTCATGCGAACACAATTCTCCTACAAATAAAATCCCGATCCCCAATGGTCAACGGTCAACAACTTCTATCCGGGAATTTACCTATCGGGAAATCGAGGTGTGCGATGTCATGAATCCTTGACACCACAAAGTCCCGAACCCCGAACTCCGATAGCACGTGCAGACTTGAACCTCTCACCTGTGAACTCCGGTGTATGGCCACCTGTCTCCCACTTTGTCTTGGGGAACCCCCTGCCATGTCCTCTTCGGGATTTCGCGGATCGTGAATCCGTGGTACAAGTTTCTTTTGGTGTCGAAACCCCCGAAATGCCGAACCCCGATATCTAGGATCTGCTGCCACCTGTCCCTCCAATGGTCGATGGCTCCCGTTAATTCGGGAAATCGCAACTCGCGATTTCACGGGATATAAACTCCTACCTCACCATTCCCTGAACGCCGAAACCCCGAAGTCCGATGACACCTGTCTTCCCCTCGTTCTCGAGGTCCCACTTCAGCCACGTCACCTCTGCGCTCGTGCGATTCGGGGATCGCGGAATCACGATTTCATTGGTCACAATTTCTCTTACATCATAAAAACCCGAACCCCGAACTCCGATGCCACATGTCTTCTTCCCATGGAGAGACCTACTTCTTGATACCTGTCTCCCTCTCGCTCAATCGGGATTTCGCGATTCGGGAGTTCGTGCCTCCTGATGCACAAGGTCACAGACCCTGCAAAACTCCG
>SNQJ01S0090498.1:0-13947 GCA_010110895.2 Picea sitchensis | reverse complement strand
GTGTGCATATTGGACCAGAAAAGAAAAACAACTCTGGAATTGATCCATGGGGCTTGCAAAGGTCTAGTGGACCTTGTATGGTCCTCAAGATGCGAGATGGGAGCATGAGGATGTTATGTGGGAAGAATACCCACATATTTTTGAAGATTTTGGAAATCTTGTTGATGATGTGTAAAGAGTTGCACTGAGGACAGTGCAAAAATAAGGGGAGGGGATTGTAATATCCCCAAGGAAGAGTCCCCGTTGTAATTATGAATTGTGATTATTTTTATAGGCTGGTGAGACAAGTGTATATAAGCTGGTGGGCCTATGTGTTTGTTAGGCCAGAGAGCCTAAGTGTTAAAGGCCAGGAGTCTGATTTTGTATATGTAATTATGCAAATCATTAATAAAATATAAACATCACTA
Source organism: Picea sitchensis (assembly GCA_010110895.2). Taxonomy (NCBI): domain Eukaryota; kingdom Viridiplantae; phylum Streptophyta; class Pinopsida; order Pinales; family Pinaceae; genus Picea; species Picea sitchensis. Next base: position 13,540 of record SNQJ01S0090498.1, on the reverse strand, counting down.
CGTGCAGACCGACCACGAAGAAAGAGTAATGGGGAATAGGATTACATAAGGTTGTGTAAGGGAGGAGGATAAGTGTGTGGGCCTAATGGATAAGCTAGGGAGCTTACCCCTAAAGGGGATAGTAATTTATTATTATTTTTTGAAGGCTAAGGTGGACATGTTGAGTGTTTTCCTAAGTTCCTGTAAAGGGAATGTGTGCAAGAGAAAATGCATGCATCTCCAAGAAGACAAGTGTCAACCTGGGCACATGTAGTTAAAAATGATGAGTTAGCCGTGTTTGTGGTCATTCTTCCAAACTCCATGGGAGTTCGCTGGTCAAACGACCATCCGAAGTCTGAACCTATTTTGCCTCTGCAATCGACCTTTGCATTGTTTCTTGGTCATGGTGAGAACCCATGGGAAAACCAACAGACAGAGTCACGCCTTCTGTGAAGCCTGAGCATATTCTATCCCTCCAATGCAAGGTGACCATCAATCTCATGATCTTGATAGGGATTCTAAACATATGACCGATATCTACCTCCAATAGTTCAGATCTCCCTCTCCCAGATCGATGGGTGGGGTTGTTTCGAAATTTCAGTCTTCGAAATTATGAACTTTGGAATTCTAAAATATCAAACTTTTCCTTTCTTCCGTAATGAAGGATATTTTGTGTTGTGACCCAATGACCACTATTTCCCTCTCTCTTGAGCTTCTGATCTCTTCTGACTTAGAAGAGTTAGTGGATATTCAAAGGTTTTGGCCTTTGAACTTTCTCCTGCGAGTCCGCCTCTTGGATCTCGTCTTCGCTCTTGTAAGCGCTATCTCTTCTGAGCTTTAGGACTTAGAATGAGTCAGTCCCCCATGCACTCCTTGCATTATCTCTTCCGATATTTTCGATTTACTCAGTTTCCTAAGGGTCTCCTCCCTTATGTTTCCTTTCAAAGGAAAAATTCATGCCCTCCTGGCAACCTTTTTCTCAAAGAACACGTTGCTGAGCATTTTCTATAGAGTGTTCAATAACTCTGTGAGTATCTTCCTCTGATACTCTTCTCCTTGAAATCGACAAAGATTTCTCTTTGTGCACACTTTCACTCGCTCGATGCCCGCCTGACAGGGCCCTATAGAGTTCTCTGTGACTCTATCTCTCTTTGAACTCAACACAGAGTTCTTCCTGTGCACTCTTTGCACTTCTGCTGATGAAGGTTCAACGATATCTCTCCTAATCTTATCTGAGGTTAAATTACCTCTGTCAATGCACTCCTTGCGGAAAATGTGCACTACTTGCACTCGAAAACTCAAAGAAGAGAAATAATTGAAACTTGTTCACTAATTCACCAATTTATGCATTCAAACCAGTATGATTTAAGAAAACGTTCAGTTTTCATTTTGTTTTTGAGCTATTCTCTTCTCTGTAATCATTTTCGGGCACTAGCCCTTTTTCTCTCAGTCCCCAACCCATGCAACCTTGGTTCGTGATCAAGATCTAGATCAATAAGCACTAACTCGGGCCTTCAGGCCTTCGGCTTCAGAAGATTTCAAAGAACCACACAACAATCTCTTAGAGTTCTAGATTACCAAACTCATGACATAGGGTGGATCAACCATCCACGTCTACTCAACATCTGACGACTAACACTCACTATGGAACTTCAGTCGTCTGAGTTCTGGAACTTCAAAGCTGCGGGACTTCGAAGGATTTCACATCTACGCATTCGAACTATTTTGTAACATCCCTGGCCTTCCAAAGGCCGAGAAAATATACCACGCGGAACATTCTCATGCATATATATAATATGTATTAAATCAATTTAACACATTTAACATAGAGTTACTATTGTCATACAAACTTAAATAGAATTAACAACAATTCAAACTTGCAACAAAATACATTATAACATTTCAAGACATAGACATGCATCACATATAAATTAAGTACATAATTAATACATATCTCTAAAACTGTAGTATATCCACCAACTACGTGCATACCTTCCATGAACCTCCCATCATTAAACCACCCTTCTCATCATGCTCAGTAATGGGTCACCCCCGAGTTGGGACTAAGCTCCACCCAAGGCAAGGGAATCCTAGACTAGGTTTAGGTTACAGGAAAACACACAGTCTATGAGGAAGGATTATCTCCCAGGAGCCACTCATGCTCACTTCTCACATACTTTCATTCCCCACATGTATATCCCACCCCAGGAATATACACCTTTACTGTCACCTAGGACAGTCCATCGGTTGCTTCACCTCCCTTGCCTTGGGCTTCATCAACAAACCTGACCGAAATTCTCAAAGCTCTGTAGTAGCTATGGGACCCCTTCTAGGATAACTCACTTCCACAACACACTCTCTCACCTAGAGAGAGTTTCCCACAGGCTTGACAACCTGCCTCTTCAACCACAACCACCTCCCTCACCTGGAGAGAGTGTTACACACAGGTCTGACAAGCTTCTTCTTAGACTCTATTCCTGCACAAGGAGGACAACAGTAATAGAAACAACATTCGGTTAACTCACGTGTGACAACAACAACTAGAAATAAGGTATGGACATCCAAAAATGGTAACAGTCCACACTAAGACACAACACGACTCAGTAAGCAACAACCGACGACAACAAGCCACCCTTATTCGAGGAACTGCATGGCCGCAACAACCAACCGTTATGATACACACACAACACAGACATATACGATATGTTTGGGCTTCACGAAAGATGTGGCTCAGTCCATTGGTTTTCCCACGAGTTCTCACTGGGTTCGTGACCAGGAAAGAATGCAGAGGTCGATTGCAGAGGCAAAACAGGTTCAGACATCGGATGGTCGAAATGACCAGCAAACTCCTGTGGAGGTTGGAAGAATGACCACACACACGACTGACTGATCAATTTTAGCTACATGCACCGAGGTCGACACTTGTCTTCTTGGAGCTGCATGTGTTTCTTTTTTCACATGTTCCCTTTACAGGAACTTAAGACAACGCTCAACATATCCACCTTAGCCTTCAAGAAATAATAATAAATTATTAACCCCTTTATAGGTAAACCCCCTATCTTATCCCCTAGGCCCACACACTTAGCCTCCTACCTTACCCAACCTTGTGGACGCTTAGTCCCCCATCACTCTTTCTTTGTGGTCAGTCTTCACGCATCAATGTTTATATTTTATTAATGATCTACATAATTACATATACAAAATCAAGCTCCTAGCCTTTAACACTTAGACTCTTCGGCCTAATAAACACATAGTCCCACCAGCTTATATACACTTGGCTCACCATCCTATAAACATAATTACAATGGGGACTCTTCCTTGGGGATATTACAATCCCCTCCCCTTATTTTTGCACTATCCTCAGTGAAACTCTTTACACAACATCAACAAGATTTCCAAAATCTTCAAAACGATGTGAGTATTCTCACCGCATAGCATCCTCATGCTCCCATGTCACATCCTCAGGACCATACCACATCCATTGGAACTTTACAAGACCTATGGCTTGATTCCATAGTTGTTTTCTTTTCCAATCCAATATGCGCACCAGATGCACTTGCAAGATGCCTTCTTGCTCCACCTGAATCACATTCCAATCTATTACATGATTAGCATCAGGTATATATTTCTTAAGGAATGAAATATGAAACACATTATGTATAGTCATGGATGCAGGTAATGAAAGCATATATGGATTGTATATATAAGTAATGCTAATAACATTATAACCTGTATACAAGATACACAATAGACAATAAATAGAGAATTGTACTTATCTTTTGATTGAGAATACCTTCCACCCCTAAGCAGGGATATGACTCCATTAGGGCAATGGCTTCCCAAGATAGCCACAGTTCACAATCCATATCCATATGGTCTAGTCCAAGGTACCAAACCTCGACAACACTCCAACCATTCAAACCTCAGTAGCACTCCAACCAATGGTCTATCCTTCCCCACATGCATGTCCCATCCCAGGAGTGTACACCTTCACTATCACATAGTCCATCGACTATTACACCTCCCTTTCCTTGGGCTTCAACAACAGGCTAGATCATAAGTCTAGAGCATTGTGGCTCTCAGAGTTCCAACTGCCCTCAGAGATTTCCAATCAACATCTTCCCCGAGCTACTCTTTGTAGTCAACATTCTAACTTTAATCAACATCATCTCATCTGCATCACCCACATGCAGTTATCATGAGAAAACATAAAATAATTTATTTAGGAACTCCAATTAGTTCGAAAGGGAATTCAATTTTTATCCCCAAAACATGAAATTCTATGTCATGATTCATCTTGGTTGTTTCCATATTATGAATGCAACCATCCTTGTGGTTTTCCACAGGCACCAAACTGCATACCATTTTTCCTGTAATGCTTCCTCTTGCATACAACCAACAAATTGTCAGTATTTTCTGTACATCATAATTCAACATGTATAACACCTTATGCAATGATCTTAGAATTTCCTTCACCTAGAAATTCAATCACAATTACCAAACAATTTAACCAAATAGAATGAAGCATCATTCTATGCATATGCATGTTCATAATTAATAACAGTAAGTTTATTATTTCAATTTTCTGAACATAGAATTTTCTGTAGTCTCTATTCCTATGACTACTTGACTTGCAACTTTCCTGTTGCAATGTTTAACTGTTCCTGAAATGTTCTCAACTTCAAGAGTTAGCAACATTTCATCCATTAATATAATTATTTCCATGCAATAATATATATGCATGTACTTACAAACACATTCAATCAATGCATTTAGTATACAATTCTATCACTTACTATGCATGAGTACAATTCTCAATACATACTTATTCAATGCCCCCTGCATTGAATTACATAATGCTCTTTATCTTAGTCTTGTATATCACCATCCATAAGTTGGAATTATGGCCAATGTTTTGACACATTCTCCACACACTTCCTATTGTCTTCCCAATTAATTGGATGCCTTCCTTTTCGACCCAAACACTACACCAAGAATATAATTATGTGATGTTCATTAGTGTTAGCAAAAAGGTTGCAATCCAAGTTTTATTTAAAGGTAGGAAGCTTTTAGTACCTGTGTGGATCATAACCTTTCCATATCTAACCATGTTCTGGTCTCATACATGACTAGCTTACTGACATTCATTCCTATAACAATTTCTTATCTTTTAATTTTCTTTGGTTATTACCCCATAACTAAATTAACGTGACATTATACTATGTAAGTGTGTGCATTCAAAAGATAAAAATATTTGAATTAATACAGGCCTCCAGCCTTTACCACATCTAGTGGTGTGCATTCAAATAATATAATCATGTGATTATATTAAAAATAATATAATCATGTGATTATGTGATTTCCGGAGTTAGGTCTGAGCATGAAGGACCAACAACCGTTGGATACGAAGGTAAGCGCACGAGACTTAACACTTGTTTGCACAGGAAAAGTGGACTTGTCAAAGTCCTGAAGTCCCGAAGTGATTTGGGACCGTCCATCATCAAGGAGGATAGGTGGCGGAAGATCCACAACTTCAAAAGTTTGTTGACAAGGAGGAGGAAAAACAATTGAAGTAAATCTTGGTCGTTGATCTAATAGTGGACACATGGCGCTAGATCTAGAATGCTGGGTATGAAGCACTCTAGAGGAAAGAAGAGGGTGAAAGCGTCGAAGTCCCGAAGGAGATCTCTATAGTTGATTAAGGAGGAGGTCGAAGGACCATTTCTATGGTCTTGGTAGGAAAGAGTCGAAGTCCCAAAGATAATCAGGGTCGTTGATTTGGAGAGGACGTGTGGAAGAAGATCTGTCACTGCGGAGATTTGTGTGTGTGGAGATGTGAGAAATCATGAAGGCCGGAGAATTGCAGTTCATCAAAACCATCCGATTGTTGAGGATAGGTGTCAATATATCTTCCACTCTGGAATATTGTCATATAGGAAAAAGCATATAGTTGAGAGTTGAAACTCCCGAGGGTTGGAGAGCTGAAATCAACCATAGCCATTGATTTGGAAGGGAGCTATGTGTTGACAGATCGTGTAGATATAATATCATGTGTGGAAGGAGGATAGATAGCATATTTTGATCACATATGATTGCCAAGGGATTGGAGATCGATGGATGAGCTGGATTGTGGGGCTAGAACTTGCTCGGATGTTAAAAATATGCGAGCGAGACACAATTTATACCACAGTTTTAACAAAGTAATACATGGCAGCTGGAGGTGAATTGCAGGGAAAAAAGAGGGTTGGCCTAAAACCACTCTTTCCCACCCCCACAATCACACTTATGTGAGGTCATAGCCCACGGTCTTATGAAGGAAAGGGATAATACATAGGAGCTAGCACCTAAAAATTGGCATTTCACCAGCACACAGGAAGAGTTCGCAGGTTCCATAGAACCTGCACCTAAAGGAGAAAAGGGGGCATTTTAATCATTGTTTTGGGTTCAATCACGAACCCAAAGAGTCAATTCGACTCATAAGAGTTGAAACATCCTTTGACAAAGAGGTCAGCAGATCCCGCTGAAATAGGGGCACTACATCAAAAGTGCTCAAGGAAGAAATAGTCATGCACAATGATCATAGTGGGAGCACAAGAAGATTCAGGAACCTGAGAAGAATTGAAGACTTCTGGGTTTAGCAAGGAAAAGTTGTACATGGGAATGAAGTTGCTGAAATTTATGTGACAGCAAGTATGTTACGACTTGTTAAGTCAACCAAAGGAAATAATGCTTGCGTGTTTGCAAGTGTTGTTGGTGATGTTGTTGCATAAGGAGTGATGCAACCGAGATATGAAGTGATGGTTATAAGTTTGAGAAAAGAAGCATGAAAGATTCTAAAGTCATTAGACATTCAAGTAGTATAAAATTTATTAATGGCAGTCATGCAGGTATGAGTTTGCACTACTCTTTTTGCATAATTGCTGAAATGAAATTTTGGTAAGAATTTCTTCAACCAGAGTTATTTTATAAAATCACAGGGTTATATTATATAATGCATACCACTAGATGTGGTAAAGGATGGAGGCTTGTATTAATTCAAATATTTTTAGCTTTTGAATGCACACACTGACATAATAGAATGTCATGCTAATTTGGTTATGGGGTAGTAACCAAAGAATTAAAGATAAGAAATGGTTATAGGAATGAATGCCAATGAGATAGTCATGTATGAGACCATGACCTGGTTGGATATGGAAAGGTTATGAGCCACACAGGTACTACAAGATTCCTAAATTTAAATAACAATTGGACTGCAACCTTTTTTCTAACACTAATGAACAACATAGAATTATATTTTTCGTGTAGTGTTCGGGTCGAAAAGGAAGGAATCCAATTAATTGTAAAGACAATAGAAGGTGTGTGGAGAATGTGGCAACACATTGGCCAGAATTACAACTTATGGATGGTGAGATACATGACTGAGATAAAAAGAATTATGTAATTCAATGCAAGGGTGCACTGAATAAATAGGCATTGAGAGTTGTACTCGTGTCTAGTAAGGGGCAGAGTTACACTCATACATGATGTAATTATATACTTAAATGCACTTTGTTGAATGCATTTTGTGAGTGCATGTATATATGTTTTTGGCATGGAAATAATTATACTAATGGCTGAAATGTTGCTAACTCATGAATTTGAGAACATTTTAGGAACTCTTAAACATTGCAACAAGAAATTTGCAAGCCAGGTAGTCACAGGAATAGAGACTACATAAAAATTTATGTTCAGAAAATTGAAATAATAGACTCACTGTTATTAATTATGAACATGCATATGCAAAAAATGAAAAGTCATTCTATTTGGTAATGGTGATTGAATTTCTAGGTGTAGGGAATTCTAAGTTCGCTTCATATGGTTTTGTACATATTTCAATTGAATTATGATGTACATGAAATACTGACAATTGTTGGTAGTATGGAAGATGAAGCCTTGCAGGAAAATAGTATGCAATTTGGGGCTTGTGAAAAACCACAAGGAATATTGCAATCCTAATTTGGCAACAACCAAGAGGATTTATGAAATGGAATTTTTTGTTTTGGGGGAAAATTTGAATTCCTTTTTGAAATAAGTTGGATTTCCTAAATGAATTATTTTATTTTTTCTCATGATAACTGCATGTGGGTGATGCAGATGAGATGATGTTGATTAAATTTAGAATGTTGATTACAAAGAGTAGCTCGAGAAGATGCTGATTGGAAATCTCTGAGGGCAGTTGGAACTCCGAGAGCCACGGTGCTCTGAGACTTCCTGAGCTGGCCTGTTGCTGAATCCCAAGGAAAGGGAGGTGTAGCAGTCGATGGATTGTGTGATAGTGAAGGTGTACACTCCTAGGGTGGGACAGGCATTTGGGGAATGAGAGACCGTTGGTTGGAGTGTTGTTGAGGTCTGAATGGTTGGAGTGCTACCGAGGTTTTCTACCTTGGCCTAGACCATGTGGATATGGATTGTGGACCGTGGCTATCTTGGGAAGCCATTGCCCTAATGGAGTCATAAACCTTCTTAGGGATGGAAGGTCTTCTCAAATCAAAAGATAAGTACATTTCTCTATTTATGGTATGTTGTGTATCTTGTATAAAGGTTATAATGTTATTAGAAATGTCTGTATATACATATATATACATTGCATATATTGTTGCATTACCTGCATCCATGACTATACATAATGTGTTTCATATTTCATTGCTTAAGAAATATATACCTGATGCTAATCATGCAATCGATTGGAATGTGATTTAGGTGGAACAAGAAGGCGTCTTGCGAGTGCATCTATTGCGCATATTGGACCAGAAAATAAAAACATCTCCAGAATTGAGCCATAGGTATTCTAAAGGTTCAATGGACCTGGTATGGTCCTAAGGACGTGACATGGAAGCATGAAGATGCTATGTAGGTAGAATACCACATCTTTTTGAAGATTTTGGAAATCTTGTTGATGTTGTGTGAAAGTTGCACTGAGGATAGTGAAAAAATAAGGGGCGGGAATTGTAATATCCTCAAGGATGAACCCCAGTTGTATTTATGAATTGTAATTATGTTTATAGGCGGGTGATCCAAGTGTATATAAGCTGGTGGGCTTATGTTTTTATTAGGTCAGAGAGCCTAGGTGTTAAAATCCAGGAGCCTGATTTTGTATATGTAATTAAGCAGATCATTAATAAAATATAAACATCGCTTCTTGCAGACCGACCACAAAGAAAGAGTGATGGGGGACTAAGCTTCCACGAGGTTGGGTAAGGGTGGAGGCTAAGTGTGTGGTTCTAGGGGATAAGCTAGGGGGCTTACCTCTAAAGGGGGTAATAATTTATTATTATTTCCTGAAGGCTAAGGTGGACTTGTTGAGTGTTGTCCTAAGTTCCTGTAAAGGGAACGTGTGTGAAAGGAAATGCATGCAGCTCCAGGAAGACAAGTGTGGACCTGGGCGCATGCAGTTAAAAATGATGAGTGAACCATTTTTGTGGTCATTCTTCCAACCTCCACGGGAGTTTGCTGGTCATTTCGGCCATCTAAAGTCTGAACCCATTTTGCCTCTGCAATTGACCTCTGCATTGTTTCCTAGTTATGAACCCAGTGAGAACCCGTGGAAAAACGGATAGATTGAGACACGTCTTCCGTGAAACCTGAGCATCCTGTATATGGTTGTGTCGTGTGTGTGTTAGAACGGTTGGTTGTTGTGGCCATGAAGTTCCTCGACTGAGGGTGGCTTGTTGTCATCGATTTTTTCTTACTGAGCCATGTTGTGTCTTAGTGTGGATTGTTTCCGTTTTTGGACATCCATACCCAATTTCTGGTTGTTGTTGTCACCCGTGAGTTAATCGAATGTTTTTGTTGTTATTGTTGTCCTCCTTGTGCGGGAACAGAGTCAAAGAAGCGGTTTGTCAGGACTTTGTGGAACACTCTCTCCAGGTGAGGGAGGTGGTTGTGGTTGAAGAGGCAGGTTGTCAGGCCTGTGGGAAAATCTCTCCAGGTGAGAAAGTGTGATGTGGAAGTGAGTTCTCCTAGAAGGGGTTCCATATCTGATACAAAACTCTGATAATTTTAGTTTGACCTATTGCTGAATCCCAAGGCAAGGGAGGTGAAGCAGTTGATGGATTGTCCTGGGTGACGGTGAAGGTGTATACTCCTGGGGTGGGACAGGCATGTGGGGAATGAGAGTCTCTGAGCAGTGGGCATAAGTGGGTCCTGGGAGATAATCTTCCTCATAAACTATGTGTTTTTGTGTAACCTCAACCTAGTCTAGGATTCCCTTGCCTTGGGTGGAGCTTAGTCCCATCTCGAGGGTGACTCACTACTGAGCATGATGAGCAACGTGGTCTAAGGCTGGGAGGTTCGTGGAAGGTCTGCACATGGTTGGTGGAGTTACTACAATTTCAAAGATAAGTATTAATTATGTACTTAATTTATATTTGATGCATGTCTATGTCTTGAAATGTTATCATGTATTCCATTGCAAGTTTGAATTGTTGTTGATTATATTTAAGTCTGTATGACAACAATAACTCTATGTTAAATGTGTTAAATTGATTTAATGCATATTATATATAAGTGTATATTCTGCAGTAGTGAAATTTCCTGGCCTGTGGGTGGCTGAGGATGTTACAAAATGGTATAAGATATTTAAAGGCAAAGTTAAGGTTGTGTTGGTAGCATTGCCCAGACTTTAGAAGGCCGTGTATGTTAAAATATGGTATCGGAGTTATGGGGGATGTTACGCAAGGAGTGCGTGGTAGACAAACTCATTATAAGTCCTAAATCGCATAAGAGATAATGCTTACGAGAGCGAATATGAGATCCAAGAGGCGGACTTGCAGGAGAAAGGTCAAAGGCCGACGCCTTTGAACACTGAAAAAATCTTCCAAGGAAGAAGAAGTTAGAAGCTCAGGAGAGAGGGAAACATTGGTCATTAGGTCACAACGCAGAAGATCCTTCATTACAAAAGAAATTAAAAGTTTGAGATTTGAGAGTTTCAAAGTTTGGAATTCCAAAATGACCCTAGCCGTCGATTTGGGAGAGGGATATTTGAACTGTTGGAGGTAGATTGTGGTCTTCCATTTAGAAGCACCGTCAAGATAGTGAGATTGACGATCACCTTGCATTGTGGGGATAGAAGGTGCTTGAGATTTACTAAGTCAAGGGTAGGATGCAATCCAAACCATAGTTTTGGAGAAAGGATGCGTGGAGGCTCAAGGTGAATTTCGAGATGAAAATTAGTTTGGTCTCAAACCACCTTTGAGCATGCCCACAATTGCGTGTTTGCATGAGGTTGCCACCTAAGGTCACCTCTAAGGAGGAGCCAAGGAAAAAGGGGAGAGTGAACTTGATAAAGTCTCGAAGTCCTGAAGTGATTTTGGACCATCTATTGTCAAGGAGGACGGGTGGTGTAAGATCCACAACTTCGAAACTTGTGGAAAAGGAGGAGGAGAAATAGCCGATGAAAATCTTGGTCATTGACTTGAAAGTGGACGTGTGGCGCCAGATCTAGAACTTCGGGTATGAAGCACTTCGGAGGAAAGAAAAGGATGAAAGCACTGAAGTCCCGAAGGAGATCTCGATCGTTGATTGAGGAGGAGGTTGAAGCACCGTTGATATGGTGTTGGTAAAAAAGAGATGAAGTTTCGAAGAGAATCAAGTCCATGGATTTGGAGAGGACGTGTGTTAGAAGATCTGTCACTCCAAGAAAATTCACTCCAGATATTTGTGTGTGTGGAGACGTGAGAACTCCCGAAGGCCGGAGAGCCAGAGTTCATCAGAATTGTCCGATTGTTGAGGACATGTGTCAATAGATCTTCCACTCCAGAATATTTCCATATGAGAAAAGAAGATAGTTGAGAGTTGAAAATCGTGAGGGACGGAGATCCAGAATCAACCATAGCCATTGATTTGGAAGGGAGCTATGTGTTGACAGATCTCGGAGATCTGAGATCGTGCGTGAAAGGAGAAAAGGTAGTTGATTAGACAGTTGGTCAGAGGTAGGTAAATGATAGATAGGAATCATTGATCATGGATCATCCCTGACAGTGATATATCAACATTCAGGAAGAATTGCAGGGCTAGAACTTGCTCGAATGTTAAAAATGTGAGAGTGGGCCGCAATTTATACCATGGTTTTAACAAAGTGATACGCGACAGCTGGAGGTGAATTGTGGGGCAAAAAGAGGGTTGGTCTAAAAATATTCTTGCCCACACCCACAATCATACACTTACGTGAGGTCATATCCCATGGTCTTATGAAGGAAAGGTCTAATGAAAAAGGGGCTAGCACCTGAAACTTGGAGTTTTGGAAGCACGCAGGAATATCCCACGGGTCTGTCAGGACCTATGCCTAAAGGATAAAAAGGGGGTTGTGTATAATTGTTTTGTGTTGAATCATGAGCCTGAAGAGTCAATTTGACTCAGAAGAGTTGAAGATCCTTTGATCGGGAGGTCAACAGACCCCGCTAAGGTAGGGGAACTGTGTCGAAATTTCTTAGGGTAGAAATAGTCATGTACAATGTCTACAATGAGAGCACACGAAGACTCAGGAATCCAGGAAGAATTGAATACATTTTAGATCAGCAAGGAAAAGTTGCACATGCGAAAGAAGTTGTTGCAATTTCTGTGGTAGCAAGTATGTTACGACTTGTTGAGTCAACCATAGGAAAGAATTCTTTCATTTTTGCAAGTGTTGTTGGAGATGTTGTTGCATAAGGAGTGAAGCAAAAGAGAGATGAAGTGTTAGTTATAAGTTTGATAAAATGATCATGAAAGATTCTACTACCATCATCCATACAGGTAACATCAAATTTGTTAATGATAGTCATGGAAGTATGAGTTTGTATTACTCTTTTTGCATAATTGCTGAAAGGAAATTTAGGTAAGAATTTCCTCAGCCAGAGTTATTTTATAAAATCACATGATTATATTATTTGAATGCAGACCATTGGATGTGGTAAAGGCTGGAGGCCTGTATTAATTCAAATATTTTTAGCTTCTGAATGCACACACTGACATAGTAGAATGTCACGTTAATTTAGCTATGGGGTAGTAACCAAAGAAAATTAAAAGATAAGAACTTGTTATAGGAATGAATTCCAGTAAGATATTCATGTATGAGACCATGACATGGTTGGATATGGCTAGGTACGGATATGGAAAGGTTATGATCCACACAGGTACTAAAAGCTTCATACCTTTAAATAAAACTTGGACTACAACCTTTTTGATAACACTAAGGAACAACACATAATTATATTCTTGGTGTAGTGTTCAATTCGAAAATGAAGGCATCCAATCAATTGGGAAGACAATAGGAAGTGTGTGGAGAATGTGTCAACACATTGGCTAGAATTCCAACTTATGGATGGTGAGATACATGACTGAGATAAATAGCATTATGTAATTCAATGCAGGGTGCACTGAATGAGTATGCATTGAGAATTGTACTCATGCATAGTAAGTGATAGAATTGTATACTAAATGCATTGATTGAATGTGTTTGTAAGTACATGCATATATATTGTTGCATGGAAATAATTATATTAATGGTTGAAATGTTGCTAACTCATGAAGTTGAGAACTTTTT
>SNQJ01S0090497.1:72724-82900 GCA_010110895.2 Picea sitchensis | reverse complement strand
TTGGTAATTTGAATCAGAATTATTATACACAATATATGAGGAATTGGTGTACCTTGTGTAGAATAACCTAGTATGATTTTTGTAGGGATAGTATGGATGTTTAGAATTGGAAACCTATCATGAAAGGTTGCATAACATTTTTAGTGATCATATTCTACTTGAAAGTGCTATTGGTGTTGTCAATCAGTTGTGGAACAAGGACAAAATAATTCTCTGTATTCCTTATATTGAAGCAGTCCAGGCACACTTGCATATGCTTTGTATTCCTTGTATTGAAGAATTATGGGAACATGTGTATATTATTTTGTTTTGAAATGAATGTTTCATAAGTTTTGATCCACGATTTGACCCATACTTTTATTTATAAGGTTACAATATTGATGTTTGTATTTTGAAACATGTAGTAGAATCACCTTCTTGACAAGAGTACGTAGACATACATGTTATTTTATTGTTTTTAGGTTGAGTAGTGTCGATGTAGGAAGATATGGGCCAGGTTGTAACATTTTTGTAAGTCAAACCCTTGCTATGAATACTTATTAAGTTTAACTTCAAAAAATATTGTATGCAGAGATATTGAGATGGATCTTCTTGATGGCTATAGAATGTGAGATACTCACATAAACTAGGATTGGCAATTTGGCCCTTGTCTTGGTTGAGTTTTTTAACTCAAAAAAACTTTGTAATAGACAAGTACATGTAATTTTATTGTTGAGGGTGAACATTTTGCATGTTGAGTTCTTAAATTGAGATGTTGGAGGTTCTTTTTCTGAAACTTTTGCATGTTGGTTTCTTAACCCAAGATGTTGTAGGCCCTTTGTCTTGTGTGGAAATTTATACTTTCATAGTTTTTTCTAATTGTATTGAAATGGCATTTTCCATTGTAACATGTATTTACTTGAGTGCCATCTACAACATGCTAATTTTAGAATTTAGCATTTTTGTTGTGAATCATGACCTATTTGTCCTTGTAGGCTTGAAATATATGAATAAATATGATGAATAGGTAATGTATAACTAATATATAAACCATAATGGATATTCCACTGGAACAATTCATCACAAAAAATATTATAATATTTTGAAACCTTAGACAATGCAAATTAATTTTCCTTAGATCCTAGATTAATTAATTACTATCTTTGTTATAATTTATGAAATAAATGAAATATGAAAATGAAATAAATGAGAAAAATAAAACACCATCCACACACAAGATATATCTTAGGAAACTTAATATGGGAGAAAACTCGACTAGAAGGTGAGGCCTATCCTTTGTGCTCTTTTCTTCAGTTATGGAAATGAAAATACAAAGAAAGAGGCACTCATTTTGAAGTTGTCTTTGACAATGTGGCTTGTATGCTGCTATAATATTTTCCTCCTATGTTATGCTCTCAAAACACCACTCCTAGTTACTTTTCTCAACTATGGAACAAATACAATACTACAGAATGCACCAATAGCCATATAGGGTTAGGTTTTTTCATCTTCAACCCTCAATTAGTGATAAGGTTTGAATCTTAAATAATATTATTGAATTCATTCAAGTAAATGCTAAAAGAAAATAATTCATTCTCAACAATGATAGTTTTTAGAAGGAACTCAGAGATACAGGCAGAATTCCTTAGGAAGAAATTAACAATTCAACATTCTTAATTCATTCTCATTAAGGGTTTGGTCCTTTGACAGGCGAGAGCTAGGCCAACGTAGGCTTTCTTGAAAATAAACTATCGCAGTTTAGGGCATAGATTGGGCCTCTACAGTAGCATGCAACACTACAATACAAGGAACCCCTCTTTCCTCTGAATCCATAGGTCACAACTCCCTTTCTCTAGCTCCCAGCTGGTAACTGACAGACGACAAATGGGCCAAAATCATTAATCGCTTTCGGGAACACTAGGATGTGGGATAGTGCCAGTTTTCAGCCTCGTAGTGAGGTAGTTGGAGTCTCGGTGCTATCGGAGGTGAAGTGGCTTGGTCCAATTCCCACTGTTGAACAACAGTTGTCACCCACTGCAGGAACAGATTTCCCCGATGATTAGGGATGGGATTTACCCTTCTACTCCAAACCACCAGGTGTTTTTGATGGAAGTCTTGGTCTGTCAATGGGGGAGATATCCTCGGGTTTTAGCACTGCTTTTACAAATCTCCTTGAACCCTAATATTTTGAGCGACAGATTGGGGTTTCGGTTGATCTGACTGCCACACAAGGGTTTTCTCTCTCTGAATTCTTGGAGGAAGTGGAACAGATCGTGGATACAACTCCCAACCTTGTTCATGGATTAGCCAACTCTTCTAATCCTATGAAAATATTATTCAAAAACAAGAAGAACACTCCTACTACACAAAGGGGGTATCATTCAAACAACACCCAACACAACTCAGAAGGAGGGTCCGTTAAAGCTATCAGGTGTTCCAGGGAAAGAAATAGTGTTGGGAGACTTGTCTTTGGGGAGGATGTAGCAATGGGAAAGGTTTTGGATCTATCAGAAAGAGCAGTGGTGGGTAGGGTTAGAGGGAAAATATTGGGCATGGCTTATCTCAAAAGTTGGGTACATAACTACTAGCTACCAGAGATCTCCAAGATGCCCCATATCAGACTACTTACCAAAGGTTGGTTCACTTTTGTTTTCTCTTCCACGACTGATGTAGATTGGGTTCTTAAGAAGGCTTGGACCATCGTAGCTACCCTGAACTTCCTTAAATGTTGGACACCTACCTTTGATGAGAAGCGTGAGTGGTTCGATGTGGAACCCATTTGGGTTAGACTCTTGAGCCTCCCGATGAAATAATGGAATACACATTGATTTGTGGTAATTGGAAATATTTTGGGAAATTACCTTGAGGTGGATATGTCCTTTGAAGTCACTGGTCTTATGATAGTGGCTCACATACTGGTCCTAATCAATCTGTGAAAGTGTTTATATTAGGAACTTCTCATAGAATCGGTCACTAGGGATTTTGTACAAACCCTGGACTATGAGGGAATCCCATTTAGGTATCATAGATTTCATGTCTATGGGCATGGTGTGGAAAAATGTCCAATATCCTTCAAGGGAAAAGACTGAATGAAAAGAGGGACAAGATCTTCCATCTCTCCTCTGTGAAATAAGTGGAACCACAGTAGGGTGTAGGGGACTTCAAAAGATAGGTTCTGCAGAACACTAGAGATAATCTATCGATAGGTCAGGGTTTGGACAGAGGGTGCCATCAGGGCTCGGGGAAGGAAGTGCCTTCAGCTTCTGATCCTCTCTCCTCACCTTCCCTGGATCATCTCCTCTGACGAGAACACAAATTAACAGGTATGTCAATCTTATCTGCTTCTCATACTAGTTTGGAGTCTTTCGCCCCACTTTTTTTTTCTGAGTCTTCTTCTTTTAGTTTGGGTGGGAAGTCTCTATCCTGTGCCAGTCTAGCCTCCCTACACTTCCCCTTCTCCTCCTCCTCGTCGATCTTCACACCTTTGTTGGTCACACCCTCCTTAAAATTGGGGGTGTTAGAATCTACTTCACTGACTGGGATCTTGACCTCCACTAAAATACCTTATACACCAGGTATAAACTCCCCTACCTCTACAACTATCATCCCCTCCCCTACCTCCCTAGAAAATTTTCTTCCTACCAATAGCCCTTTTACCCTTGACACTCCCTCGACCTTTATTGCCTCCTCTTCTGAAGTAACAGAGTCTTTTACCACCTTAGAAGAAGATCAACTATCAAAGAGGATCCCTTGGAGAGTGTTTCTCCCATGACCTCGGGCAGGGGACTAGGGTCACTACCTCAGACACAATCGATGGGCAAAGGTAGGGGCCATAAATTAGATTTATATCTGGCACAAGATTGGGCCAGAATTGATTTGGCTTCAGGAAAAAAATCTTCGATTGAATGGGAACTTAGAGAAAATCCACCCCAGGATGGAGTTACCTCATGAAAATCCTCTCCCTCAACTGTTGGTGGTTGGTGTACCCTAATAAAAAAGCATCCTTACGAAGATTGGTTGAACAGTGATCGCCAGATGTCATTCTACTACAAGAAACTCTATGGGACAACTTAGCAGTGGTTAAGATCTTGGAATCCTTACTCCCAAGTTGGATGGTCACAACGGTATATGCTCAAGGACGCTCGAGGGGTTTGGACACTCTAGTTCAACAATGCATAAATTTTGGGGGAGAATCAGACCATCATCCGATATTGTTCGAATTTGGGACCTCCTCTAGAAGGCCGACTAGCCCCTTCAAATTATTTGAGGGATGGCTAATAGATCCAACCTTTCTGGAACTAGTAAAGAACTTATGGGTGAAATTACCAAAACACTCCGATACCCCAGCAACTGTGCAATTTGTTGAAAACCTAAAAGGCCTCAAACAAGAAACTAAGAAGTGGGCCAAAATAAAACAACAAAAGGATGAACAAAATATGTGGGATATTGAATTGAAACTAATAGAACTACAAGATGGGACTGGTCAGGTTTTTCATAGTCAGGAAACAAAAGACCTCCTATATGGATTGGAAAAACACCGCAGGGTCATCCTGGAAGAAAGAGAAGCATAGTGGAGGCTAAAGAGTCGAGCCCTGTGGCTAACCTGCGGAGATGAAAACACAAAATACTTTGAGGCCTTTGCCAAATGCCGCAAGATGGCCATCACCATTTGGAGCCTATGGAATCAGAGGGGGGAGGAAATAAAAAAGTACAATGAATCATCCGACTTGGGAATTAATCATTTTAAGACACTTTGCAAAGGCCAAGAGGAGTCCCCTATTGCAGAAATTATAAAAGTTGCCCAACTTTTCTCCAGAATTGTTGAAGAGGATGCAACTGGACACTTAACGAGCCTGGTTACTGAAAATGAGTTGATATAAGTGCTACACACTTTCCAAAAAGGGAAGATCCCTGGCCTATATGGGTGGAAAATCAAATTCTACTTGGTATTCTTTGGCGTTCTGGAACCTGACCTACTGTGGGTAATCGAAGAATCAAGGGTAAAGGGTCACATACACAATCAAATCAATGCTACTTTCATAGAACTGATACCTAAAAAAGACAACCCAACCTCCTTTGAATATTTTTGGCCTATCTCCCTTTGCAATTCTTTATACAATATTATCTACAACGTTATCAGTAGAAGACTGAAAGTAATCCTCTCAAAACACATCTCGGGGGAACAGTTCAGATTTCTTGAGGGCATACAAATTCATGAGGCGATCAGAGTAGCACAAGAAGGTATACACAACATCAAACTAAAGAATATGAGAGCAGCAATGATAAAACTAGATCTATCCAAATCCTTCAATAGGGTGAACCGGTTATACATCAGAATGCTTCTGATACATCTGGGATTTTGACTGTATTTTGTCAACTAGATAATGGCATGCTTAAACTCAGTCTTATTTTCCATTTTACTCAATGGTTCATCCATAGACATTTTTCAAGCAGAGAGGGGAATTTTACAAGGTTGCCCACTATCTCCCCTACTCTTTCTACTTGTAGCAGAAAGCATAAGCCATTTTTTAACTGAGGCAAAGGTGGGAGGACATTTCTCTTGTATCAAAATCTCAAATGGGTCGGCCATTACCCATGTTCTCTTTGTGGATTACATACTAATATTCTGTGATGGCTTGAAGAGGGATGAAGACATATTAACGAAGGGGCTCACACTCTTCAAACTAGCAACGAGTATGATCATTAACGCTCAGAAGTCAAGTATACTCTTCTCTCGGATTGAGGATGAGGACATACAGAATTATTTAGATCTTCTCCCCTTCCAAACACGGACTCTAGAAGAAAGCCTCAAATACCTTGGTTTCCACTTAAATCCAAATGATTATAGGAAGAGTGACTCGACGTCGCTTCTAACAAAGCTGGAAAAATGACTAAAAGTTTGGAGCAATAAATGGTTATCAAGGGCTGGAAGATTGGTATTAATAAAGATGGTTTTGGAAGCAATCCCATTATACTGGATGTCTCTCTCATGTATCCCAAAAGGAATACTAGAAAAATCAAGAAGAATGTCCTCATATCTATGGAGGGGGAAATCCAAAAATAGAGTGTTGACCTGGGTATGCTAGGAGAGACCTGCAAAACCCAAGGCCTTGGGTGGTTGGGGATTAAAAAACATTTTTCTCTTCTCAAAATCCCTGGCGGCCAAATCAGTTTGGCGACTAATATCGGCAACAATTCTTTGCACCAAAGCGACTCAACAAAAGTATGTGGCATCACTCTCTATTATAGAATGGATCAGGAGCCGTGGATCCAAAACACCAGGGATCTTATTCATGTGGAAGGCAGTGCAATGGGCCTTTGATGTGGTTGGGAACTCACTCACCTGGAAAGTAGGCTCTGGCAACTTACTTAGAATTGGATGAGACCCTTGGGTAGGTTGTTTGAGGGAACACCTTCTCCCAGACGACCTCTGTACAACATTAGAAAGGGGGGGATATTTCCACCTGGCATAAATAGTCGACCCCCTCCATACAACTTTGTGGAAACAAGGTTGGAAATCGGGGAGAATTTTGGAACTCAATGAACCTCAAACTATAATTTGGAACCGATATATCCTTTCCCTAAGGAAGGAAAACATACGCTTATCAGAAGGATAGGATGAACTCATTTGGGATGGGGACCAAGGAGGCACATATACTCCCAAAGTAGGCTATGTTCAACTCAGCATAGCATCGACACAACAAGAAGAGAAATGGTGGTGGAAGAGACTGTGGAAGCTAATAATACCAGCCAAAGGTAATATCTTGGTATGGTCCATTCTAGAAAACAAAGTTCCCACCTGGGATACCGTACAAAAGAAACAATTCCATGGGCCAAGTTGGTGCTCTCTCTGTCGATTGTAGGAAGAAATGGTAGACCATTTATTTATGTGTTTCCCCTTCTCCATATCAGTCTGGATGAAAGCCTCCACCTTAAATCTTGATGTTTGAAGTTGGCAAGGATCCACCTTCAAAGAAGCTCTAAAGGATTGGATAAAAATGACAACCCCAAAACACTTAAAATATTTTCCAATACTAGCAACATGGGGAATCTAGATTGCCCGAAACAACACAATTTTCTGGGACATCCCACGGTCTTCACTAAGGGTGGCCACAATTTCCTTAATCATTTTAGATCATATAAATTTAGGACAATCCATGGGACATGGCACAAGTCAAGATCCTCGGGAGAAACAGAACAAAGAGAGACCTTGGGATTTTTTTGATGGCACGGCCTAGGGTGAACAACTTTACTATGGGGGGAAGGTTGCTTATATCTAACAAAACGACATTTTTTCCACCTCAGAGCTGGGCTGGGGCCCGTTACAAATAACTATGTTGAGATACAAGCCTTAAAACTACTACTCCTTTTTGTAGCAGAAAAGGGTGTATCCACACGTCAAGTCTTCGGGGACTCTTTGATCATCATCAAGTGGGAAAATCAAGAACAAATTTATCACATAACTAGACTCTGACCTTACCTGACAGAAGTACTGATGACTATTGCTACTTTTGATTCTTTCTCTCTCTCACACATTTACAGGGAAAGGAACTCCATGGCTGATCGGCTATCCAAAGAAGCATCACAACTAGATTTTGGGAGATGGCATATCAAAAAACACACAGAGGATGGAAATTTTGATTATCATAAGCATTTCCAGGAAGAACAACCATGAATATTCACAACTAATAGATACTTTTGGACACTTTAACCAGAAACACAATGTGTATAACTGAAAATATTATTTTTTGAAACTTTCACTATTTTTGTATACCTGGACAGATTAGGGTTGGCTGCCCACTCACAGTTCGGTTTTATTTGTAATGAAGAAACATAGAAATGTAAGAGACAATATACATACAATATATATATTGGCTATCCTTATAGAAAGTATATATCTATGGATGTAATTTTATATCTTTTTTAATAAAATTATGACTTTTTTCCTTGGAAAAAAATCATTCTCATCAACGATAGTTTGTCTTAGAAGGAGCTCAGAATTATAGGAATAATTACTCCAGGCAGAAATCAACAATTAAATATCTTCAGACCCTCTAGTCTGTAACTAGTTCCTTGCCTGGAGTTGTTTGTTTTCTTCATAGGTCTTGATATTGATATTGTATATTTTTTTTAAATACCTACAACACAGTCGCTATTGTGACATTTTGGAGTGTCACTCCCATAGAAAGCACGTCAGAGCTAATACCTCTTCACGTCTCTCTTGCCACTTCCCAGACGTCTCTCTTTCCACCTCCAAGAGTGTCACTCCCATAGAAACCACGTCGGAGCTGGCACCTCTTACCTTCACTCTTTCCACCTCCAAGACATCGCTCTTGCCACCTCCAAGATATCGCTCTTGCCACATCCAAGAGTGTCACTCCCATAGCAACCACGTCAGAGCTGATACCTCTTCCCTTTGGTCTTTCCACCTCAATGAGGTCAGTCTTTCCACCTCCAAAATTTCTCTCTTTCCACCTTCAATATGTCTCTCTTGCCACCTCCAAACCGTCTCTCTTTCCACCTCCAGGACGTCTCTCTTGCCACCTTCAAGACGTTTCTCTTGCCACCTTTAAAACGTCCCTCTTGCCACCTTCAGGACGTCTCTCTTGCCACCTTCAGGACATCTCTCTTGCCACATCCAAGATGTCAGTCTTTCCATGCCCTATATGTCATTCTTACGACGTCTATATGGGGGTTGAACAATCGAATTTGGGATGACACATGTCCACATGAAACATTGCAATCAAGACGAAATCTATGTCATCGAAAAAGAGGCGTCCTATGAAATGACATTTGAGGGGGTCTGATGTTTGTCATTCTCCCAACAATATAATATGGAAATTGTGTCAAACACACCATCGTAATTTGACCCAAATGCACTAGTGTGAGATGTAAGCGATCACTCGACCGTATTTCATCAAGACTCTGCCTAAGCCTTCCTTGGATGCACTTGTGCATACCAAGAATTATTTGTCCATGTCAGGGAACTTTAGTATCAACGTTGTCATCAAAATATCCTTGAGCCTTTGAAATCCTGTCGTGCATTTCTTGGTTCATACAAACTTATTATTTTCTTTTGCAATTCCATGATCAGATTTTCTATCTTCGAAAAACCTTCGATGAATCGTCAATAATATCCTGCTAAACCCATGAAGCTATGTACTTATGGTACATTTTTCAGCGCAGGACATTCCATAATAGCCTCTACCTTCACTGGATCCATAGTGATGCCTTCGTTGGAGATAGCATGCCCCAAATAATGAATCCTCGAATGATAAAAAGAGCATTTCAATAGCTTCTTGTATAATTTGTTCTCTCATAAATACTTTAGTACCAAGTGAAAATGTTCGTCATATTCTTCCTTCGTCCAATAATATATCAATATGTCGTCAATGAATACTTGAAAAATCTTGTCCAAGTATTCACAGAACACCCCATTCATCAAGCTCATGAATACCCCTAGGGAGTTTGTCAGTCCAAATGGTAAAATGATAAACTCTTAATGCCCAAACCTCATTTTGAATGCGGTCTTAGGAATGTATTCCTCTTTTATCTGTAACTGGTGATATCCTGATATCAAGTCGATCTTTGAAAGCACAATTGTGCCCTTCATTTGGTCAAACAAATCATCTATTCTTGGCAATGGATATTGGTTCTTGATCATTGCCTTGTTCAATTGACGATAGTCAATACAGACTCTCCACGACCCATCCTTATTTTGTATGAAAATAACAGGTGCACCCCAAGGTCACACACTTGGGCGTATAATTCCTAGAACAATATTACGAACTTAACGAGAACTGTGACCTCAAAACGAAAACTCTAGCCCAAAAAACTCATATTTTTGCATAAAAAACATGAAAATCAACCCCAAATAAAATAGTGGTGCTACCGGTAGCACCATTTTTTCAAACGGGGTCAAAATTACAACATTTTTCAAGCATGACCTCAAAACTCATACAATAGCTTAGAAAAAACTTAAAATTAACACCTAAATAAAAAAGTGACGATAACTAAAGAAAAACAAAATTCTAAACGTTAAAATTATGGCTCATTTCAACCTAATTGAAACTGTGGTTTTGACAATAGATCCCTATGCAAAAAAATAAACCCAAAATTGGATACAAAATGGTCACTTAAAAATTTATTTACAAACTTTTTTTTTTCTTCTTAAATTTAAATTGAAAAATAAATAAA
>SNQJ01S0090497.1:31391-64346 GCA_010110895.2 Picea sitchensis | reverse complement strand
ATAGAATTTGGGCGAATCATTTTTAAAATAGCGAATCTCATTTTTGGAAAAACCATGGAAAATTAGCCCATGAGCGAAATTTAGCCCCTAAAATAATCCATGAAATTGAGGGTATGGCCGACATGCAAAGTCAAGAGTTCTAAGGAGTGTCCGACACAGGTTGATAGACATACTTTGAACAGGAGCATGAGACATATGGAGGACTCCGACAACACAGACCTGATGATGAAACCATGAGATGTAGGAGGCATCAAAGAAATCATCCATAGGGACTGGAGAGTAACCAGTCAGTAGAGAAGACTCTATAATGAGCTCAGCTTTTTAAGGCCATGCTAATCCCAAAATTATGATGATGAATGGACTCGATAATTTTTTTCTTTGTTCAAAGGTGACACGACTACTGCCAACATAAGATAATACTCCCTTCCCGCCCGTTTTTTTTTTGTTTTTTAATACACAAATGAATGGTATGATATAGAGGAGTAAATGAGTGTCACAAGTAAGAAAAACTAGTTGCAGCAGTGGAACATACCTATTATTAATGCAAGGATATGCATGTGGGAGATGGAAACTTGGGGGAATGTTCCCTCCTAGGTATAAGGTGTCAAATTGTGAAGGATATAAACAAGGCTCTGCTTGGTTGAGGATGCAAAAATACTGAGGAAAACAATTTATAACGCAAATCGAGAACCGACTATAGGCTCAATACTGCAAGCAAGGGAATGAGATGCAATCACAACTTAACGCCAAAAAATGTCATTTTTTATGAATTTTAGTCTACTTGGTGTGAAAAAAGGGATATACTTGTGCCAAATAGACGTCTTTTCAAATCCAATTTACGAGTGTGAAAGAGACAAGTTCACTCGACAATCTTTTCTCTTTTTGAAAATGAGTCAGAAAATAGATTAACTAAGACTCATGACCTTTCAAGTCCAATTTAACAAGTGTGAAAGGGACAAATCACTCAACAATATTTTCGCTTTTTATAAACAAGTTGGAAAAGAACTTAAATTAAACTCCTTGGGAGTCCTCGGGGTATAAGGCCACATGTTTATGAATGAGAAATGAGGCTCAACATAAATTCATGTATGAGCTATGAGGGACTCTCGGTCTTATGGAAAAATCTTTGCATGGGAACAAAATGCAGTAGGGGATCTAACTAGGGAACCCATGTTCGATAAGTCTCTACCACTTGATAAAGACACGACTTATAGCAGATGGAAGGCTTTGTTTCATAACAAATGGATTCATACCTAAGGCATAAAAAGTGACAGTTATAGGATAATGTGAAAATGCATGATGGAATGGATACCTATCCTATATGATGGGTAATGAAAATACCTACCCGTGGTGATGAATGACCAACATAACATTGAAATCTGCAAGAATCCTTGGTTAAAACTGCAAAAACCAACACTCCCTATCCGGGCAATAAACAATATCATTCTGAATATTATTGTGCTCATATTGACCAGGATCACAGGTTCGGCCTTGTTGCACCAGGCATCGAGGCAACTCATGTTCTATGTAGTATAGTGTATGAGACCCACAGTATATGATTGGTGTACCTCACTTCTGGAAAATATGAAGAGACAGTTGATAGACTGCAAACAAGGGAGTAAGAGAATTATGGGTTTGCTTCTATCCTACATAGTTTCTTTTTCGAACGTGTTATAGGTCTAGGACCTAGAGTTGATATTCTTCCTAGAGGTACTCACAATCCAACCATGGCATGGTGGATCGAGGTAATGAGGCGGCAGGGGGGAGGTAGGGTGCCGACACCCTACAACGAGGATTTATTCTACTGGTGGCAGCAATAGGTCATTGCCTTAGATGACTATCCCTATGCAGGGATAGACTTCTGAGGAGATCTGGACATGCCACTCCCACCAGGGACCTCTTACGGTGACATAGGTATGTCAAATGTTTTTAAATATTTCATTTTTTTTGTATTTTTGTACAGTAGAACAAAAACATTTTTTGGATGGTGCTTAAGTATTAACTGGACAGTTGTGTAATGCAGACATGGTTCGCAAAGACTGAAAGGGTTTCCTCGACATCGACGGAGGAACTAGAGAGACAAGGTGGCAGGAGGATGAGCTGAGAGAGTCCTACAAAATGTGCAGGGAGACCTATCGCATTTGACTCACAAGATTTCCATGGTTCAGGTGGAGGATTTGCCTAAAGCCATGTAGAAGCAGGTGGTTGGTGTACCCAGATCATGGATGCGACTCTTTCAGCGTCTCGCAAACACCGAATTTTTTTACCATGACACACATCTGATGCCACAGGCGTAGATGTCGTGGGATATTGTAGTACCAATTGTATATGTGTATTGAGGGTATTAACCCCAATGTTGTACTATAAACACCATATTTTTTGAAATATATATAAAAAGGGATCTTCGACTTTACTTATATTTTACAATGTATACAGTCATGAGATGGTTTTATTTCCTTTACTTATGTGACAAATGCCAATCTAAAATGAAATTAGCATAAGCATCAGATACATGATTAGAACTCCTAGGAATATGATAATATGTAATAAAATCAAACTGTCGTTCTAAAATATGTACCCGTAGGAATCATAGGAGTAAAGTAGGATCATGCACATGGTAACTGTCACTCAACTGACATGCTACTAACTGGGAGTCCAGGCAAACCTTTAAAGAGAGAATACCAAGTGAGATAGCATCACGCAAAAGTTCTATAACGACACTATATTCGGCCACATTGTTTGTGGATGGCCCTAGGTATATGCCAGTTGAAGACACCAGTAGACCCTCGGGTGAGTAAACCACCCAAGCGGTGGAAACAAAGTTTTGTGTATGATGATTGGCTTCGTCTACGAATTGTAGGTAGACCGAAGACTCTGTTGACATTTGTGAACCATGTGAAAAATCAATAAGCAACCCAAAGACAAAAAATCAAGGAAAAAGATATATACACTAAATTACAATAGTATACAAAGAGTTATGCCCAATCCTAGAGCTCAAGCGTAATATGTTTTCAAGTACAACCCAGTTCTGGGCTCGACCAACCTATTCCCTTCATAAACTTCTAACTCATAGGCTCATTTTTCTAACACATGTCGCATGATGTAAGGACCATGCCACATGGGTTTAAACTTGCTTGCCCCCAGTGGTTCTTTGGCTTGATCATACAAGAGGACCAAGTCACCCTCAATGTACAAACGAGGATAGAAATAATTTTCATATTGGACCTTGACACGTATTGTTTTCACCTCAATAGTTGTAGAGGCGTCTTGACACTACTCATCAAGACTCTCTAGGTGTACAAGGCATCATTCGAGATCAGAAGTGGCAGGTAGGAGTGAGATTGCCAACTTAAGAGAAGGGATTTCACATTTGATAGGTAAAATAGACTCCACACCATGTACTAACTGGAAATGGGAAAATCTGGTGGCAGCCTTGACCGAGGTTTGGTATGCCCAGAGTGCAGGATATAGCATTATATGCCAGTTGGATTTACTCTAACTAACATTTTTTTGCAAAATGGTCTTGAGAGACTTGTTGATGACCTCTACTTATCCATTTTACTGGGGGTAATAAGGAGAAGAATGACCATGTCTAAACCCCAACTTAGCTGCTATTTCTTCCATCATCTCGTTCTAAAAGTGATTTCCATGATCAATGAAAATCTCACTCGGGATACCGAACTGAGCGATAATCTGATTGAATACAAAGAAGGCGACAGTATTCCCATAGTATTTAATCGTAGGCAATGGTATCAACCCACTTAGTAAAGTAGTCGATGGTCATGATAATGTGTTTATGCCCCCTAGCCAAAGTTGGGTTGCAATCCACAAAGTCCACCCCCCACTGGGTGAAGGTACCGACAGTAATAACTAGGTGAAGAGGGTATGGATGCGAGTACATTTTTCAAGTGAGAACCTGGCAGGGGTGACACTTCTTAACCACTTCAATACAATCTTTAAATATCATAGGCCATAAATAACCGACTTGCAATTTTTTTTGGCTTGTCACCAACTCAGATAGATGAACGCTAGAAGCCCCATTGTGGCAATCATTCAGGATAGAATCAGCCTCTCCATGAGTTGAACATCGACGCAAGATATTGTATATTCCTCGATGATACAATGTGTCACCGACGATAGTATACTTATTAGCTTGGTACCTTACACGTCGTTGGTCATCTCATGAGAGATGCTAAGGGAACTTCAAGGTTTGAAGATAGAGGACAATGTCTCCATACCAGGAGTCGAATGACGAGATGAGAAAAATGTGTTCATCTACAAATGAATCAACATGGATGACATCCTTGGATCTTGTAGAAGAGAAATCGATATCAAACTCTTGTAAAATGACAATCCATTTATTATATTTCCCCCCTATGATACGCCTGGTAAGGATGTATTGAAATGGATTGACATCGGCATCCACAGTAGTCTTGCAAATTAATATATAGTGACGCAAAATTTGGACTGCATGAACGACAACCAAATCTAGCTTTTCAACATGAGAATAATTAAGCTCAGGACCGACTAAGGTTCGACTAAGATAGTAGATGACATGCTCATGGAGCTCGTCGTCCTCCTGAACCAGAACCATACCAATTGTATCTTCAGACACAACGATATAAAGCAATTCATCTCTAATGTAGTCAGGATGATTCAATAGAGGCACCAATGCCAAGGCTTTCTTCAAAGCATTGAAGGACTCTTGGGCTTTCTCATTCCAGATAAAAGGGGTGTCCTTCTTCAAGAGATGCATGAAACCTTTAATGATATTGACATAGTTCATTATAAACCGATGAATAAAGTTAGATTTCCACTGTAAACCTTGAATTTGTCTAATCATCTGTAGGGGAGGAAATCAAAGTATTGCCTCAACCTTTAGTGAATATACCATGATCCCTGTCTAAGAAACTAGAAATACAAGAATATGACCAGACTTAATGAAAAATATGCACTTGTGAGGGTTCAACCAGATTCTATAGTAACGACATCTTTCAAAAACAATTCGAAGGTGCATAGCATGATCTACTCTCTTGCAAGAGTGAGAAACAAGATCGGCAAGGTAAGCTTCAACTATGTGTTTAAGATCATGAAAAGTGAAATTCATGGCGCGTTGGAAGGTTTCTATGAAATTTTTAAGGCTGAAAGGCATTTTCTGGTATGCAAAAGTACCCCAAGGACAAATAAATTATATCTTGTGTTGATACTCAGGTTTGATTTAAATTTGATTATACCCTAAAAATCCATCCATAAAAGAAAATACTTCGCTTCTTACACACTCATCGAGGATCTGATCGATGAAAGGTGTCGGGAATTTGTCTTTAGGACATGCCTTGTTCATGGCATGAAATTCCATAAATACACGGATGGTTCCTTTCTTATTATCCACAGTGACACAGACCCCTGAACCCTCAGGCCGAGATCCGCTCATAGGATCGTTCAAATCCCCTTGAGCCGAAGTGGCTCTTTCGAATCCCTATCGGAACCTTCAATGAATTCCTCCACAGGTCCTTCTAAAACCCCCTTATGAGAACATGCACAAGGTACAAGCTTCACCTCTACACAACCACAACTGGCCTTGGCACTAGCGTTGAGCTCTCATGCTCTTTTCCTATGAAATCCTGATATGCAATAGTCAGCAATAGTCTGACTTCCCTTTCACACTTCTCACAACTCACAACCTCACGAGTTGGAGTGTAGAGCCTTGGTTCTCCTCCTTTGCAAAATCCTGAGATGCGATAGGGAAACTATAGGTTGACCCCTCGATGCACAAGTACACGCCACCTGTCACCTTCGCAGTCCCCACCTGACAGATGTGCCACGCATTCACATGAGCTCTCGGCTCTCGCCACTTCACAACTCCTGCACTTGAAACTAACTCCTCTCAAACCCTGAACTTCCGAAGTGTCGAACTTCTGAAATACCAAAATCCCGAAGCTCCATGACGATTCCTATCGCAACTCGTGACTTCGGGACTTTCGTTCCACCGCACTCTGGTCCTTGTCGTCAGGATCCCCGAAATGACGAAATGATCTAACGGCTTGTGAAAAGCATGATCAACAGTCCACGTTGATTCTTACCTCCCAAAGGGTGGATTCATCCAATGCTTATCCTTCTTGCAGCTTCACTAGAATCCCACAGTCCTCGCGACTTCGCGAATTCTCCATAGAGAATTTCGACCGCTCGTTGCTCCTTGACAACTTCTATGAAATAAACCAAGGTTCTTCCTTTGAAATTTACTGTTGCTGGATGACTTTGACCCTCATCTCCTTTTGAAGTATTTCAGTATCCATCCTCCTTTGAACACTTCAACAACGTTAACCCTCCTGATATTTCTCTTAGCAACTTCAAGCCTTAAAATAACTCATGCACGCACTCCTTACGAAAAACTTTCAAATACTTCTAAGTATTTGATTTCTTCAACTCCGTGCACCTCTTGCAACAATAGTCCTCAAATCCTTCCCTTAGTTGATAAGTCCTAATCTTTCAACCAGCCTATGCACACCTTACACGACTTATATGCTTCACTTGCACTTCTATTGGAATGAGAACAATGGTATCCCTCCTGAGCTTTCAGATATAAACTCTGAACCTTCGCCAACGCACTCCTTGCGGATGCTTCACTGCACTCCTTGCAATAACTTCTCTCTCAGGAAGAGAAACAATTGAAACTCATTCGCTCTCTCTCTCTCAGACTTCAAACATTCAACATGAAATCATACATACACACAGACTACAGTATTAAAGCAAATGCATAACAGAGAGAATAAAACAACCATGAACATACCATTCACCATGTAAAGATAGAAAACATCATAACACCATGAAATCTGATTCAAAGCTTCATATATTAATTCAAATCTCCTGAACATGGAATTCTTCTCTACAACTCTCTCTGTAGCTCTCTTCTCCTCTTCTATTCTTATGATTATGTTACAATGAATACAAGAATGAGGGTGCCTATATCCATTTTCCCTCCTGCTTCCTAAACTGTCTAATCTATTAATTCAAACCTACCTACTTTCATTAACTATGCATAAATGCCTTAATGTTTTACAGATGAGAGCAATCGCTCACGATCTATTTACAACCCCCAAGATATAAATGAAAGTACATCACCTTCCTAAATATTACATTATATCTTCTCCCTTATACTATCGAAACATTTCAAAACATGGAAAATGTGTGTTGCGCTTTCCAGCTGTCTTTCACCTCCACGCTCGCTTGACTGCTTATGATGCTCTTGCATCATACTCCCTCGCTTGAAATTTTTCATGAACTCCTGTTCATGAGCTCTTGCATGGTCTGTCCATGATTTTGAATTTTTTCTTCATCTTCCCAGCTGGCATCTTCAACTAGATGTCCCTTCCACTTGACCAAGTATTCAAAATACTCTTTCCTCATAGTCTTCTTGCTGACTCTCTTGTAATTTATTCTTTCCATCTGTGGATTTTCAGCTATAGGAATTTGTTTGGTCCATTGAACCTCTGTCTGTTTATCCTCTACTCCTGTTTCTCCAACTCTATAAGGGTAGAAATCCACAAATTCAATATCGGTGAAATTCCGATCCCATCGAGCAATTCAATCCCATATGTGTTTGCCCCAAATTTCTTTACAACCTTGCATGGCCCAATATTTTTCATTTTCAATTTGTTATATGTCCCCCTTGGGAATCTTTCCTTCCTCAGATGTGTAAGAATCAGATCACCAACTTCAAATTGAAGTTCTCTCCTGTGTTGATCTGCTCTGCGCTTGTATTCTTGATTTGAACTCGGTAATCCCTCTTTAATTCGGCTGTGAAGCTCCTTCATCGCTTCTGCAAAATTCTCTACACTAGCACTTCTGAATTCAGTTTGTTCTACATATTTCAATTCAGAAACTCCCCTTGGTTGTATTCCATATAAAATTTGGAATGGACTCTGCCCTATTCTTCTGTTGATTGAATCATTGTAAGCAAATTCTGCCTGTGGCAGAATGTGATCCCACTGACTGTGTTGTTCAGTTACTAGGCTCCTTAGCAAATCTCCCAAGCTTCTGTTGAAAAATTATGTCTGCCCATCCGTCTGAGGATGATACGTTGAGCTAAAAGACAAACTTGTCCCCATATTCTTCCATAAAGTCCTCCATAAATGTCCCATGAGATTGGTATCTCTATCCGAAACAATACTCCTTGGCAAGCCGTGAAGTCTGACGACTTCTTTGAAAAACAGGTTCGCAATATGTGTTGTGACGCAGGCGAGTCGCGATACCACCATCTCGCGCACCTGCTCACAGGATTGTTTGAATTCCCCTTTGAGCCGAATTAGCTCATCTGATTCCCTGCTGGAATCTCTATTAAAAACCCGATCCACAGGTCCTTAATTTTCCCCCACGGCTCTTCTGCACTTAACCGTGAACTCTCCTGATGTAATTTTGGGTTTCGGAGTTTCTTCTTTTCTGATGTCGAGATTTCCTATCCTCACGAACTCCTGAACTCCGATTCGCCGATGCACTCCCTTCGGGCCTTAGCCCCTCCTAGCTAAGCCCCTAGTCCATATGACTAGTTCTCATAAGACCGCAGACTTATCACCTTATCAGGATTTGGGGTTTCGCGATCCTCGATGTCACGAACCTCTGTCCCCACAATCTCCCAATCGTCGATTTGTCGATATGGTACTTTACGCATTAGCCCTCCTAGCTAAGCTCTTGGCCCATATGACCAGTATCCTCTGTGACCGCAGTCTTATTCCCTTTCGGGGTTTCGGACATCGCAATGCCGAAATGCAAGGACACTTTGTCCATGGGATTCCCGATATGTCGATTCCAAATATGACATCAGTTAACAATCCATGTCCGCCTTTAGCATGATCAATGGCCGTGATCGCCTATGAAACCAATGGCGCCAGATCTCCCTCGGGGTTTCGCGACTTCAAATGCTGAAGTGATTTTGTCCTTGACATCCCCGATCTCTCAAAATTCGATTCTCCACTATGCCAACAACTAGCCCCACGATGGAGCTTCCTCCTTCTTGTCGAGGTTTCGAACTTAGCGATTCCAAATTGCAAGGACTTCGTGTCCATGGGATTCCCGATATCTCGATCCCTAATTTCTCCGATGTGGCTCTCCTATCGGGACCTTTTTTTAAGGCCTCGCTTGCTACCACGCGTCCCTTCAAGATGGATGGTCCACATCCATTTCACGTTTTCGTGACTTC
Organism: Picea sitchensis; assembly: GCA_010110895.2. Lineage (NCBI taxonomy): Eukaryota > Viridiplantae > Streptophyta > Pinopsida > Pinales > Pinaceae > Picea > Picea sitchensis. Next base: position 55,153 of record SNQJ01S0090497.1, on the reverse strand, counting down.
TGATGTCCCAGGCATCTCATCTCTAGGACTCGCAAAATGCCGAACTCCGATGTGCCAAAATACCGAAGGCGCTCGGTCTCCGCCACGCATCTCCACAAACGGACAGCTCTAATCCACTCTTGCTATTTCGTAACTTGAAATGTCCCAACTTCCTCAACCTCAGGACCTTCGATATCCCGAATGTCGATATCCCGATGCACCAAATGCCTTTTGGGACTTTCACACCTACTTCTCTACGCTAAGTGTTAAACCACGCGTGACTCTCTGTCGATCCAACGACTGACGAGTATCTTGATTTGATCTGACGGTGCAGATCCATCCTTCTTGTGCACTCCACCTGCTACTCCCTGGACGTGGAAACCAATGGTCCAGATCTCTTCCTCTCGTCGATCTGACGGCTGTTGTGCTCCCTCATGGGCTTGCGCACTTTCTTCTGGTGCTTGGAAAATTCCAAGTTCTCAAAGGCCTCGACCTTTTCCTTTCTTCTCCTCTGCAAACTCCTTTACCTGAGTTCTCGTCATGTGTTCTCCTTGACGTTGTTCCTCCTGAGCTTTTATAGACTCTGAACTCCTCCAAAGAGTTCTTCAACCTCTGCACTCCTTACAACCTCGACTTTGTGCACCGAAAGCACTGTCCTTCCTGAGCTTCTACACACGCTCAGACCCCTAAGGGATTTTATCCTTCTTCCTTCTCCTTCAGATGGAGAATGTTTTGATTCCCTCCTGGCTATCCTTCTACTCAAGCAACCTCTTGTTGAGTCTACAGGGTGTTCAACAACCCTGTGAACATCCCTCAGTGGATTCTTCCTTCAGAATACAGAACTCAAAGAGTTCTCTTCTCCTGTGCCTGTCTGCACACTATCTCAATGCGCACCTGGCAGAGTATATTCTCACAAAACGTCTAGCAGTTCTGCCCTCTGTGCACTCCTTGTACCTTCTCAATGCCCACTTGGCAGATCTCTTCAGAATCCTCAGTGATTCTGGTTCTTCTTGAACTCACAGCAGAGTTCCTCTCGATGCAACTCTGTGCATATGCTCAATGCCCACTTGGCAGAGCTCTACAGAACTCCTCAGAGCTTTTGTATGCAACTGTGTCTTCTCCCACACAGCCTTACCTCCAAGGTGTTCAGCAACCTTGAGGTCTTTCTTGAGTTGTTGACTCCAGTTCTTGTGTCACAGCACGTCCTTGTCTGAACCCGCAGAATTCAGAAGTGCAACCTCTGTGCACAACTATCAGAACCCGCAGCATTCTGTCACACCCTCCTGGTGTGAAGCCTCAAAGATCTTCACCTAAAATCAGACACACTCCTGCAAATGCAAACATACATCTACAACACATATGAACACTCACAGACATTCATTCAACACACAGTAATGCAGGAAAAACTGCTTCTGTTTATATTAAATATGGAAAATGCCTGTTTATACAAGGTGTTCCTGAGCACGGCCTCTAACAAGGTCTCAGCTCTTCTCTTCTTCTCTCTACTCTTCTTTTTTCAAAATGAGATACGGAAATCTCTTTTACCTGAGGGGGATATTCGAGCGCTTCCCTCCAATATACCTACCCTATTCAATTGCATTGAATGGGCTATCTAGTCTGTTATCGGATCTAGATCTCAGCCTTACAAACATTAAAGGTCAATCTACCTAATTCCTGCACAAAGGCACGGCTCTATGGCTCAACAGCCTGGACATTAAATTACATTCAATTCAAGTTTTAAATGAGGATTGTGCCTCTCTCTTCATCTTGAATGAAATCACTTGACACGGCTGGCTGGCTGGCTGGCTGACGTGGAGAGATGCTCCTGCATCATACTCCTCAGCTGAAAAATTCATGAGCTCCTACTCATGAGCTTCCCATCTTAGCTGTTGAAATCCTCCTGGATATCAAATCATCCTCTGGAGTTGTTCATCCGCTCCATTCTGTTGCTGCTATTACTTCTGCACTACTGTTGTTGCTTCCCTCTTTCTGCTCAGACTCTCCTCACTGGCAGTCCTTGTTGACCTTAACATCAGCCTTTTGATCTCTTCTATCACTTCGTCCAGCTGCTCCAGTGGTTGGCTCTGTTCGTGCATTCTTCTCAGCTGCAAAAATCTTTGGCACATGGGAAGATCACTGAAATCTCCCATGCCTTTTTCTTTATCTACTTCCAACCTCGCCTATTGGATGTGCATGCTCTGCACTTTCACCCTCTCTTCCAGGGCTTCAATTTGTTCCCACATATCAACAAAACAAATGTTGTCTGCCCCTTCTTCTTATGCTGCTGCAAATTCCCATGTTGCAGTATTTTCAGTCTACTGGCTGAAAATACTGAGCCATTCCTCAGAATTCTCATCGTCCTCTTCTGTTTATTCTGCTGTTAGCCTCAATGCTACAACTCCTTTAGCTTCCTGGCTGAATGTATTGAGACATTCCTCAGAATGCTCATTTTCCTCTTTTTCTGCTTCTGCTTGGGTAGTTTCAAACACCTGCTCCAATTCTTCCTTGACAGTCTTAGTTGAATGTTCTTCTACTGTTGTTGCACCTGCAACACAAATTTTTGCCTCCTCTGGGATAAGTGGTAGGAATATCTCGATTCCCCCAATCATCATAAGGCTTCTCAAATCCTCCTCTTCTGTCAGCTGCATACGCTAATCCAAACTCATCTCTGAGTTCACCTGCTCATCCCTGCCCACCTGGAAATTTGAGATGCTTCCACTGCTCTCCTGGAATATTATGAGATCAACCGATCCCATCTTCATCAACAACCCTTGCTGAATTGAACTCACCTCCGAGTCCATGAGACTTTCAAATAGTCTCGTATGCTCATCTCTGCCCACCTGGCAATCTGAGATGCTTCTGCTGCCCTCCTGGCAGTCTTCGAGATCCCGCAACGACTTCATATCATTGCCCAGCTGGCAATGTGAAATTCCCTGGCTTTCCTCATGACAGTCTCTGAGATCCTCAACTGATCTCAACTCCTTTCCCACCTGGCAAACTGGAATTTCCTTTCTTCCCTCCTGGCAGTTCTTGAGATCCTCAGTTGATCCCAATTCATTCTCCGCATCATTGAGACCTCTCCCAGTCTTGGGTTCACACATATGAACCATTTCTTCTTCTGGTCCATTGAGGTTTTCAGCATACCTCAACCATCCTCTTAACAGCCTGCACTGTCTTTTGACCATCAACTCTTTGACTGGCCAATTTTCTTTTGCCTTCTTCATGGGCCACTCATACACCCATCTTGGCTTGGCTTTCTGTCGCATCCGCAGTTCGAGCTTTTCTATGTCTACCCTTATTTCATAGAGCTCTTTATCCATTTCTACAAGATTTTCTGCCTTTCTCTTCCTCCCATCATGCCTATGGTCTTTAGTAGCCATGGCATTCTCCCTGTCTGCTCTCCTAGAAAACCTGTCGATGTCACTCCGCACTAAGAGTGTTTCCAGCTTCATCCTACAGTCCTGTTGACTGTCTTCTTGATTGCTGCCTACCTGCGAACAATCACCAGAGTCTCAAGCACTCTGTCTTCTCCCTCTGCTTGAGATATACAAACAAATTTCTATCTCTAATACCACTTGATGTCTGTATCAGAGTACTCTTTTATCTCCTTCTGCCTCCTCCTGCCTGAAATATATAGACAAGAATCAGGCTCTGATACCACTTGAAGCGGGATGAATCGCGACACCACCTCCTCGCGCTCCTGCTCACAGGATCGTTTGAATTCCCCTTTGAGCCAAATTAGCTCATCTAATTCCCTGCTAGAATCTCTATTAAAAACCCAATCCATAGGTCCTTAATTTTCCCCCACGACTCTTCTGCACTTAACCGTGAACTCTCCGGATACAATTTTGGATTTCAGAGTTTCTTCTTTTTTGATGTTGAGAGTTCATGTCCTCTCGAACTGCCGAACTCTGATTCGTCGATGCGCTCCCTTCGTGCCTTAGCCCCTCCTGGCTAAGCCCCTAGTCCATATGACTAGTTCTCATAAGACCGCAGCCTTATCACCTTATCGGGATTCGGCGTTTCGTGATCCTCGATGTCACGAACCTCTGTCCCCGCAATATCCCAATCACTGATTTGCCGATACGGCACTTTACGCGTTAGCCCTCCTAGCTAAGCTCTTGGCCCATATGACCACTATCCCCCGTGACCGCAGTCTTATTCCCTTTCGGGGTTTCGGACATCACAATGCTGAAATGCAAGGACACTTTGTCCACGGGATTCCCGATATGTCGATTCCTGATATGACTTCAGTTAACAATCCTTGTCCACCTTTAGCACGATCAATGGCCGTGATCGCCTATGAAACCAATGGCTCCAGATCTCCCTTGGGGTTTCGCGACTTCAAATGCCGAAGTGATTTTTTCCTTGACTTCCCCGATCTCTCGAAATTTAATTCTCCTCTATGTTGATAGTTGGCCCCACAATGGAGCTTCCTCCTTCTTGTCGGGGTTTCGAACTTCACGATTTTAAATTCCAAGGACTTCATGTCCATGGGATTCCCGATCCCCAATTTCTCCGATGTGGCTCTCCTATCGGGACCTTTTCTGAAGGCCTCGCTTGCTGCCACGCGTCCCTTCAAGATGGACGGTCCACATCCATTTCATGATTTCGTGACTTCTGATGTCCCGGGCGTCTCATCTATAGGACTCGCGAAATGTCGAACTCCGATGTGCCAAAATACCAACGGCGCTCGGTCTCTGCCACGCGTCTCCACAAATGGATGTCCCAACTTCCTTGACCTCAGGACCTCCGATATCCCAAATGCCGATATCCCGATGCACCAAATGCCTTTCGAAACTTTCACACCCGCTTCTCTACGCTAAGTGTTAAACCACGCGTGACTCTCTGTCAATCCAACAGCTGACGGGTATCTTTATCCGATCTGACGGTGCAGATCCATCCTTCCTGTGCGCTCCTCCTGCTACTCCCTGGACGTGGAAACCAACGGTCCAGATCTCTTCCTCCCATCGATCTGACGGCTATTGTGCTCCCTCCTGGGCTTGCACACTTTCTTCTGGTGCTTGGAAAATTCCAAGTTCTCAAAGGCCTCGATCTTTGCCTTTCTTCTCCTCTGCAAACTCCTTTACCTGAGTTCTCATCGTGCGTTCTCCTCGATGTTGTTCCTCCTGAGCTTTTATAGACTCTGAACTCCTCCAAAGAGTTCTTCAACCTCTACACTCCTTACCGCCTCGACTCTGTGCACCGAAAGCACTGTCCCTCCTGAGCTTCTACACACGCTCAGACCCCTAAGGGATTTTATCCTTCTTCCTTCTCCTTCAGATGGAGAATGTTTGGATGCCCTCCTGGATATCCTTCTACTCAAGCAACCTCTTGCTAAGTATGCAGGGTGTTCAACAACCCTGTGAAGATCCCTCAGTGGATTCTTCCTTCAGAATACAAAACTCAAAGAGTTCTCTTCTCTTGTGCCTGTCTGCACACTGTCTCAATGCCCACCTGGAAGAGTATCTTCTCACAGAACATTCCGCAGTTCTTCCCTCTATGCACTCCTTGCACCTACTCAATGCCCACTTGGTAGAGCTCTTCAGAATCCTCAGTGATTCTAGTTCTTCTTGAACTCATAGCAGAGTTCCTCTCGATGCACCTCTATGCATATTCTCAATGCCCACTTGGCAGAGCTCTACAAAACTCCTTTGAGCTTCTGTCTGCAACTGTGTCTTCTCCCACACAGCCTTGCCTCGAAGGTGTTCAACAACCTTGAGGTATTTCTTGAGTTGTTGACTCCAGTTCTTGCGTCGCAGCACGTCCTTGGCTGAACCTGCAGAATTCAGAAGTGCAACCTCTGTGCACGGCTATCAGAACCCACAGCGTTCTGTCACACCCTCTTGGTGTTAAGCCTCAAAGACCTTCACTTGAAATCAGACACACTCCTTCAAATGAAAACATACATCTACAACACATATGAACACTCACAAACATTCATTCAACACACATTAATGCAGGAAAAACTGCTTCTATTTATATTAAATATGGCAAATGCCTGTTTATACGAGGTGTTCCTGAGCACAGCTTGTAACAAGGTCTCGGCTCTTCTCTTCTGCTCTCTACTCTTCTTTTTTCAAAATGAGATACGAAAATCTCTTTTACCCGAGGGGGCTCTTCGAGCGCTTCCCTCCAATCTACCTACCCTATTCAATTGCATTGAATGGGCTGTCTAGTCCGCTATCGGATCCAGATCACATCCTTACAAACATTAAAGGTTGATCTACCTAATGCCTGCACAAAGGCACGGCTCTATGGCTCAAAATCCTAGACATTAAATTACATTCAATTCAAGTTTTAAATGAGGACTGCGCCTCTCTCTTCATCTTGAATGCACACGCTTGACACGGCTGGCTGGCTGACGTGGAGAGATGCTCCTGCATCATGTTGCGTCGCTGGTTTTTTGGCATGGCATAAAATGTTCCATCTTGGAAAATCTATCGACTACCACAAAGATCAAATCACAACCTCTTTGTGTTCTTGGCAGTCGCAATACAAAATCCATTCTCACTGCGTCCCACGGTCTTGTAGGTATGGGTAATGGCTGATATAACCCTGTATTTTTCCTTTTCCCTTTTGTGTGTTGACAAATCCTGCATCTGTCCACAAATCTCTTAACATATGTCCTCACTCCTGGCCAAAAATATGAACCATTCAATTTTGACAACATCTTGTCATGACTGAAGTGTCTGGCCAATCCTCCACTGTGTTTTTCCTTCAGGAGATTCTCCCTCATGGAGAATTTTGGAATACACAATTGATTTCCCCTGAATAACAATCCATCCTAGATCATGTATTCAATCCAATGGGTTTTATCTCTGAGAACTGGATTCTCAGATGCTTCATATGCTTCCTTAAAATCTAGATCATCCCTATACATTTCTTTAAGGTTATCAAAACCCAAAGTTTTCACTCTAAATTCCTGCATAAGCAAACATTTCTTGCTCAAAGTGTCAACAACTTTGTTAGCAATTCCATAGATATGTTTAATCACAAAAGTAAAATTCTTCATGAATTCAACCCATTTTTCATGCTTTTAGTTCAACTTCTCCTGTTGAGCCACGAATTGCAAAGCATGATTGTCGTTGTATAAAACAAACTCTTTTGGAACCAAATAGTGTCTCCATTTCTTCAATGCTTATATGAGCGCATAGAATTCCTTGTCATATGTGGAGTACTTAAACTTTGCTTCATTCAACTTCTCTCTAAAGTATGCAATCAGCCTATCATCTTGTCTTAAGACCTCTCCAATTGCAAATCCACTCACGTCACACTTGACCTGGAATGTCTTGCTAAAGTCCGGCAAAACCAAAATTGGTTGCTCTGTGATCTTCTTCTTCAGCAAGTTGAAACTCTTCTCTGCTTCATCTATCCAGTGAAAATATTTATGTCTTTTCTTCACCGTATCCATCATCGATGCGCTAATCCCACTAAAATTTCAAATGAATTTCCTGTAGAAACTAGCCAAACCATGGAAGCTTTGAACTTCAAACACACTTTTCGGTGATGGCCAATTCTTAATCACATTCACCTTTTTTGGGTCCATCTTCAGATCATTTGCAGAGATAACAAAACCCAAATAAATGAGTTATGTCCTCATAAATGACGATTTCTTCATATTTATCAACAATTTCTCTTGTTGTAATCTCCTCATCACTGCGGCTAAATGCTTCAAGTGTTTTGCTTCTGTCTTGCTGAAAATTAATATATCGTCAAGATATAAAATGAAGAATTTCCCAATGAACTTCTTCAGGACTTCATTCATCAGTCTCATGAAAGTACTAGGTGCATTTGTTAAGCCAAACGGAATAACAAGCCATTCATACAACCCTTCATTTGTCTTGAATATTGTTTTCCATTCATCACCTTCTCTCATATGAATCTGATGATATCCACTTTTCAAATCAATCTTTGAAAAGAATCTTGCTCCACTCAAGCAATCCATCAAATCATCCATCCTTGGCAATGGAAATCTATATCTGGTGGTGATCTTAGTGATCTCTCTTGAGTTAGTACACATCCTCCAGCCTCCATCTTTCTTTGGGCTGAGAACTGTTGGAAAAACGCATGGACTCAAGCTTTCTCTAATCAACCCTTTGTCCATTAAATCCTAGACTTGTCTCTTGACTTCTTCATTCTCCTATGGCATCAACCTATATGTTTCTTTTTTTGGTAAATTGGCTCCAAGTATAATATCAATGTGATGACTTATACTCCTGATCGGTGGCAACGAACGAGGTAGTTCATCCACTACTATATCGACAAACTCTTCTAGTAACTTCTAGATTTCCTCTGGTAAATCATCCACTCTTGTGCTGGTCAAAACAATTCTAGGCTTCCTGACCACAATAAATTGTGTGTCTTCCTTCTTCTTGACCTCATTAAGAAGTTCCTTCCCAATCATGAGAAGTACAGTGTTACTCACCTCTGGTTTTACTTCTTTATCCTTAATCGACAACAACATGTGAGTCCTTCCATTCTTCTCCAGGGTGTATGTGTTATTTCTCCCATCATGAACCACATTTCTATCATATTGCCATGGTCTACCCAGCAATAGATGATAAACATCAATGGGAATGACATCACACAATATTTCATCCTTATATCCTCCTATTTTAAATTCAACTAAACATTGTTTAGTGACATTTACCTGATGTCCTTTTTGTAGAAACAAAACTCTGTATGGGCTTGGATGTTCAACAGTCTCCAACTCCATCTTTTCTACCATCTCTGTAGAAACGAGATTGTCTGTGCTACCACTGTCCACTATAACCTTTCATACTATGTCCTTGTTCTTGCAAGAAGTATGAAACATACTCTTCTTTGGACTGGGTTCTCTGCCTCTTTCTTTGGCTTCAAGAGAACTTTCCTCATCATCAAGGATCTTCCTCCCTCAACATTCCATCCTTGTGCTTCGGCAATGTGAGTCTCACCACCTTCTTTCTTCCTGTCTGAACATTCATAAGACTTATGTCTATTTTTCCCACAGACAAAACACTTTACTTCACCGCCTCTACCTCTTCCTCTTCCTCTAGCTCGAGGAAAAGTATTTCTATCATCATATTGCCCTCTCTGTGAGCTTCCTCCTCTCTCAGGTTGAGTTTGAGTTTTCTTTCCCTCTTCTTGAGTTCTTTGAGTTCTGTCCTGGGCAATTGCTTTGCCTTTGGATTGACTTCTACCTCGACCTCTTTGACCTTGCTTTTGGCTCATCTTCTCTTCAACTTTTAGAGCCATATGATAAGCATCTTCCACAGTCTAAATGATCATCATGCTCATCTCATCCTAGATGTCATATCTCAGACCATTCATGTATCTGGAAACATTTTCATCATCACTTTCTCGATGACCTACTCTGATGTTTATCTTGTATAACTCTTAAGTGTATTATTTCACTAACATCAGCTTCTATCTCAAATTCTACATCCTCTGAAATAGAGTAATTTGATAATCCTTGGGTATGAATTTGGCTTTCATCTTTGCAACCATCCTATCCCAACTCTTGATTTTATGCTTGCCTTTGCAACATCTGTCAGCCTACAGTTCATCCCACCATAATGTTGCATTCCCTTTCATTCTAGTGACAACATGTTTGACCTTCTTGTCATCCTCGACATCCTCATAGTCGAAATATTTATCCAGAGCTCTAATCCATTCTAGAAGCTCTTCAACATCTAGGTCTCCCTCATACATGGGAATCTCCATCTTTTCTCTGACACCTATCCTTGCAATAGCCATGAAAAGGCATTCATCTACAGTGTCTTCAACTGCGACTTCTTCTTCATGTCCAGCTTCATTTTCACTATCATCCTCACTGATATCCCCAGTGTCAATTGTGCGCCTCTGTGTTGTCTCCATGGCATCAAGCATGGCACATAGTTTCACGCATTTCCCTTTCCACTGCTGGATCAGGCATTGGTCTGTCTCTTCTTCTCGGTGGCATGGCTAAGAAATTTCCTCTTTCCTCTGCTACAGAAAGAAAAGAACTTTTTCTATGCTCTGATACCACTTGACGCAAACCCCGGAACCTTCAGGCCAAGATCCGCTCACAGGATCGTTCAAATCCCCTTGAGTTGAAGTGGCTCTTTCGGATCCTTATTGAAACTTTCAATGAATTGCTCCACAGGTCCTTCTGAAACCCCCTTATGTGAAAAGGCACAAGGTACGAGCTTCACCTCCGCATGACCACAACTGGCCTTGGCACAAGCGTTGAGCTCTCATGCTCTCTTCCTATGAAATCTTGATATGCGATAGTTAGCGATAGTCTGACTTCCCTTTCACACTTCTTGCAACTCGCAACCTCAAGAGTTGGAGTGTAGATATTTGGTGCTCCTCCTTTGCAAAATCCAGAGATGTGATAGGGAAACTATAGTTTGACCCCTCGATGCACAAGTACACGCCACCTGTCACCTTCGCGGTCCCCACCTGACAGATGTGCCATGCATTCACACGAGCTCTCGTCTCTCACCACTTCGCAACTCCTGCACTTGAAACTGACTCCTCTCAAACCCCGAACTTCCAAAGTGTCTAACTTCCAAAATACTGAAATCTCGAAGATCCACGTCGATTCTTGATGCAACTTGTGACTTAGGGACTTTCGTTCCACCACGCTCCGGTCCTTGTCCTCAGGATCTCCGAAATGACGAAATGATCTGACGGCTTGTGCAAAGCATGATCAACGATCCACGTTGATTCTTACCTCTCGAAGGGTGGATTCATCCAACGCTTATCCTTCTTGCAGCTTCACTGGAATCCCACGATCCTCGCGACTTCACGAATTCTCCACAGATAATTCCGACCGCTCGTTGCTCCTGGAGAACTTCTATGAAATAAACCAAGGTTCTTCCTTATGAACTTTACTTATCCTAGATGACTTCGACCCTCATCTCCCTTTGAAGTATTTTAGTCTCCTTCCTCCTTTGAACACTTTGACGACATTAACCCTCCTAAGATTTCTCTTGGCAACTTCAGGCCTTAAAAGAACTCCTACATGCACTCCTTGCGGCAGACTTTCAAATACTTCTAAGTATTTGATTTCTTCGACTCCGTGCACCTCTTGCAACAAAATTCCTCAAATCCTTCCCTTAGTTTATAAGTCCTAATATTTCAACCAGCTTGTGCACACCTTGCACGGCTACTATGCTTCACTTACACTTCTATTGGAATGAGAACAACGGTATCCCTCCTAAGATTTCAAACATAAACTCTGAACCTTCATCAACACACTCCTTGCGGACGCTTCATTGCACTCCTTGCAGGAACTTCTCTCTCAGGAAGAGAAACAATTGAAACTCATTCTCTCTCTCTCTTTCAGACTTCAAACATTCAACATGAAATCATACATACACATAGTATTAAAGAAAATGCATAACAAAGAGAATAAAACAACCATGAACATACCATTCACCATGTAAAGATAGAAAACATCATAACACCATGAAATCTGATTCAAAGCTTCATATATTAACTCAAAGCTCCTATACATGGACTTCTTCTCTACAACTCTCTCTACAGATCTCTTCTCCTCTTCTATGCTTATGATTATGTTACAATGAATACAAGAATGAGGGTGTCTATATCTGTTTTCCCTCCTGCTTCCTAAACTGTCTAATCTATTAATTCAAACCTACCTACTTTCATTAACTATGCATAAATTCCTTAATTTTTTTATAGATGAGATAAATCACTCATGATCTATTTACAACCCCCAAGATATAAATGAAAGTATGTCACCTTCCTAACTATTACATTATATCCGCTCCCTTATACTGTCGAAACATTTCAAAACATGAAAAAATGTGTGTTGCGATTTCCAGCTATCTTTCGCCTCCATGCTCGCTTGACTACTTATGATTCTCCTGCATGACACAAGCACAGGGTTGGATACCCATTTAGTCAAGGGAACCGGGTATATGAAGCCATCATTAAGTAGCTTCTCCACCTCTTCCTTAATAGCAAGGGCCTTTTGGGGGTTGACATATCTAAGACATTGTCGAACAAGTTTAGCATCCTAATAAGTTCTAATCACATGTTCAACAATACAAGGGTCAATTCCTAGCATCTCTTCATATGACCAAGAAAATACGTCCTGATGTTACTTGAATAGTTCGATGTAGATTAGGATTTCTTCTGGCGAACAATCTGCACCGATATTTACGTTTTCAACCTTGCTAGGGGTACAAGAGATATTGATCGTGACGGTAGGAGAAATACTTGCCATGTTTCCTTCGGCATAAATTTTGTGTGTATCAATTGGAACTATGACGTGACTGACTATCTCACTCAAAGTAGATTTAAAGTCATCTTGTTCAATTCTCTCAAGCTCTGGGAGAAAATAAGAGTGGTGATGCATATCATCCCGAGTTTTTTAGGAACCATTCATGGATTTGATGATAGCTTCGTCCGAACGAAAAGTATCATCGAAGAAATAACATGAACAAGACGACGAAGTGGCCCACACGGGCCTAAGAATGGGACCCTCGTCATCCGTCGGTGAGGCAAGAGGATCGAGATCGGTGGAAGATTCAATAACAACTTGATATACAATCTCTACTGTCGATAATGGCATGGCCATTCCAGCATGCAACTGATCTTCAGAAGATGAAGTCAGGGAAGGTAGGGTCTATGGATCATTAAAATAGGAAGTTCAGAAAGGAACGGACCTCCCTTTCAAGGCGGGCCTGCTGGACATGGCATGAACATGGTGAATCAGTGTCATGAAGTCAAAAGTATCCATAAGGGAAGAATACATTCCGACACCAATATTCTCAGTTGTCCGCTGAGAATTGTCTATCACAGGGGTCAACAGTCTAATAGATGGATTAGGACTAGAGTACACAAAGGATAACTGGTCGATCATCACGATCTTTTCTTCATGAGGAAAACAAAAAGTACAGAAGACAGAAGATACGACAAACACCATAGCATAAGTCCAATTGTGTCCTAGTAACAAGTTATAATAAAGAGGTGCATCAACTACCTCTACCTCCACCTTTATAGTCTTTCCACCTAACTGGACCGGAAAGGCAGGAAGAATACCGTGAGGGTGGAAGGAATGACCGTCAAAAGCAACCAACATGTTCGATGACTTGGAAAGAGTCGGAGAATCGAGAGATTTCCAATAGATCATGGACATCACACATGTAGCAACGCCTTCATCAACAACCACACGTTTGATGGTATACTTTGAGTACTTCGCGTGGATTTGGAAAGCCACATGGTAAGGAAAGTGAGGCTTCACATATGTGACATCAAACTTGATCAATTTTGAGCCACTAGGTTCTAGAGCTCCTAAAGAATATAGTAAGGAATTACTTTGTGAAGGACACATATGGAGTACCTCTAAATATGACATCGCACAAGGGGTTTGACCCAGGTCCTCAACAATAGAGTAGTTCTGGGTGGCTCTAGATTTTGGATTGTGGGTAGAGAACTTGAGTACTCCTTTTGGAATACGAGGTGGTGGCTCTGGTTTCTCAATCTGTAAAGTCGTCTCCGGAGGAGAAGGAGGAGATTCTAAACCAAGAATAGCTTGTGAAGAGCTATAATCTCAAGTGGCTACATTAACTTTCACATTGACCATATTGATACATAAATAGTCAGTGTCTTGCAACGAAGGTTTTTGACTCCCACCGGCCGCATTTATAGCGTTTGAGGATCTCAAGGCCATGTGATGATTATGTGGGATCGGATTCATCAACACAGTGGGTGGTAGAGATAATAGACTTGCAACCTCTGCAAGTTTGGAGCATAAATGGGTAAGGTGATCATCTTTGCAAATCTTACAGGGAAACCTCACCTTACGTCTTTCTCATTTTCCCTCTCTAGAATTATCATTTGTCTTCTCATTATTACCATTGTCCTTGGGTTTATTACCATTTTCCCACCCTTATGAGTATTACTTCCTTTCTTCTTATTACCTCTTGATTTTTGGTTACCATTTGGGTTTGACGACTATTGCACAGAGTGTACATCCATCGACTGAGTGGGGTTTGAAGACACGGACGAATTTGGCCCTCCTATAGACTGGTTAAGAGACAACTCTTTCATATGGCTTGTCACCGAGTCTGTGGACTTTACATTGGTGGAATCTACAATTCCATCGGCATGACGTTCGGGATTTTGTCTAGGGTCGTAATTTGACAGCAGTGTGTCTGAAAGAATGTGGTATAACATCCCATACTAAGCATATATCAAGTATAATTGTTGGTCTCTAAAGATTGCCTCTTCCTTAGTGGTAACCCCAGAAGTAGCAACATCCTTTGATATAGGAGCATGCAAAGAATTAAGTAACCATTCTAAAAGAAAGGATGGGGGTATAGGGGTATTAATCAACCTCTTCTATCTATGCCACTCCTGGATATGGTCTGAGATATGAGTGGTAGGATCCTGGCGTAAAGTTGACAACAATTCTAGGACAACGTCGTAACGAATGGGAAACTGGAAGTGGTCAAGGAAAACCAAAACCAACTGACTAAAAGTCCCATATGCCCCCATGGGTAGCTCAATATACCATTTTGCAACAACTCCAATGAGGGTGCATTGAAATAATCTTATTCAAATAGAATCGTCATTAAGGGAATTCGATGAGAACCACAGGTGAAAGGTAGTGACATAATCACCATGATCCTCTCCATTCTTACCCTCGAACTTCGAGATGTCCTAAGGCATATTGGTGGGGATAGTGGGCCATGTAGGATCATGACTCACTAGTTCATTCATTAACTTAGACAAGTCTAGAAGATTAAGTGTGGACAAAAAATGGAGACGGGGTTGCGACATTTGTGCCCAAGCTCCTGGGAAAGATCATGCTTGAGGAAATCCACGCCATCCAGGGTTCTAGTAAACACCATGGTATTGTTCAGGATTATAAGGCCCTCCTCCGAGCTGACTCATAAAAGGTTAGTTTGGCATCATTCCAGCAGGAATTTTCTGTTGAGGGTTATAGAAATTTTCCCTAACCGGATTGGATCTGGGTTGGGGATTTCCCAAATCATGCAAATGACCTCCTTTGGGTGGAAATACGGAGGATAGAGGTGGATTCATCATGCCAAACGTATTGGTCAGAATCTACATCGAGGAGTTAGGATTATAGGATGAAAATTGAGCTGAAGCTTGTCCGCCAAGTTGGTTGTTCCACCCAGAAGTAGGAGGATTGGACCTGGGGTTAAACACAAGGAAGCCTCCCCTATTAGGATTCATTTGATTAATTTTAGACCCACCAAACAGAAAAGGAATGTAAGGAGGTGTAGTTCCCCCAAGCCTCATTCTAGAATTAAGGCCAACAGTTGGGATGGTGTTCGAAAACTATGAAGTAAAGTTGGGCATACCATAAGAAAAAGGACTAGAATCCATAGGGATGGACTGAACATTATATCCCGGTGAGTTACCAAGAGACGCAAAAGGTTTCGAGGTGGTAACTTGAGCATTCACTATTGGCCGAGCCATAGTAATGATAGGTTCCTACGACATTACAACCATTGAGGTCGCAGGAGTCAAAGGGGTGTCATTAACTGTAGTGGGTGTGGTAATTGAAGGGCTCCTAGTATTTTGAATACTAGGTTCAGTACTCATCCTTGTAGAATCACAAGTCTAAATAGTGGATGTTTGTCTACCACGCCTAATAACTCTACGCCTTTTAGAAGGAAAATACTCAAAATATGGTGGTAACTATAACAAGCGACGGGACCAGTGGGGAGGTTGGTCTGAATCCACGATGACTTGAGACTCTAAAGATAAACAAATATCCTAAGGCCAACTATTAATCAAAGAGCACACAAAAATTCAAACGACCAATATGCATACAAATGGGGTAAAGTGGTTGAGTCGCCTCCCTCCCTAAAGAAGGTATGTCTCATGCAAGAGGGGCATGAGACTCCTTGCTAAAGATTGGAGGTAACAAAATCAGTTATAAGGGCCCTCGTGGGATTAACAACCAGTCGGTCAGATCCCCCCTGAGAGGTAATACTGCATAAAGGATGTGTGCTATCCGATCCTTATCTGACCCAGGGTACCTGCAGAATAACCCTTACAAGTAACCTATGAGACACCTAAGTCAAGCAACTAATAACCCATTGAATAACCGATGCATAGGTGAGCAGTCATAAGTCAGGTCCACTGTATGGGCAAGGTAGAAAAGCCTAAAACCTTGAAAGTACCACCTCTCACTGAGGTAAAGCCACTAGAAATATCCCCAGATACGAACAAATCCCTAGAAATATCTCTGACGCTAGGAAGGTATCGGGGGGATATCCCTTCAACCAACTTCGTGTGACTTCATGGTTAACTCCGGTGTGAGCAGAGCCTCCTAATCTTACCAATTATACAATGGATTTCTCCACTCCCTTACTCAGACACATATGTTGATTTAATTGCCTTGGAGATGTTTACTCACAAAATCCTATTCCAAGGCACTAAATCCTAAGTTAGCTTGTGCACCCTAGAAAATAAAATCGTGACTAATCAATTTTAAATTATAGTGTTAATTTTAGTGGCCATGATTACTCAAAACAGTATGGTAGTAAAACTCATGATGTTATGACTCTGCAAGAGAATTAAATATGAAAGTAATGCAAAGTCTTAACCTATATTTCGATGAATTATATGCTTCTAATAACAAATGCAATTTTCAATTTCAACTCTGCAATTCTGAAATAGAAATGCAATCTTTCACTATATGAACTAATCTAATGACAAGGACTCAAAAGACAAAAAATTCCAAGCAATGCAAAATGCCTATTTTTTTTGTATTTTCAATATAATAAAAATTAAAATGCATGGACTGAAAAGTAACTTGATTTATAATCCTACTGTGTATAAAAAGAGATAACTCAAGTAGGATACCAAGCATCAAAACACCCAGCCCAATGTACAAGGACAATAAACAATGAAAAGGTGATGAGAAAGACTCTGGCCAGAAATTCAACCAAAAGAGGGTTTACTGTCATCCCACAAGCACTCAACATGCACTACAGAGACCTAAGAAAACTCAGCAAACATCAAATCCCACCCAGCAACCACCAAACCCAGCCAATCAGTAAGGAAGAAAGATGTACATGACTGTTCAGGAAAACAAAGCGTATATACACATATTTCAATGAGACAACCAACATATGTACATGACTATCAAGGCAAAAGGTGTGTATATGCTTCAAAACAAGGCTAGGCAAGGGAGAAAGGCTGAAAACTCGGACCCAGAGTGAACAAGAACTATCAAGAAATGATATGACAAGAACCACAATATAAACGAGAGAAATATAAGGAGAAAAGTACTCCAAACCCTAAGAAATAAGATTCAATCCCCAGTATGGTCGCCAATTCTGTTACGAGGAAAATCTCTCTATGGCTAAGGTAAACCAAAATAGATGGAAATAACTGCAGAAATCAAATCTATCCCAGAAATATGTTATATAAACCAATATGAAAGTGAGATAAAAGAGGCCTACCTCGCCCAGATGTTCAAAGAAGTCCACCATTGAGCAATTCGACTCAAATCTATATACCTGCAACAAGTTCTCAAAAAACAAGAAAAACAATCATATGGTGATAATATAAAAGGTTAGCACATTAGATAGAATAATCCATTAATAAACATAACAAATATGCCCATGGATAATAAATCATATATTTGCAAGATATCAATTGGACGGGAAATGAGTATTTCTATTAATAAATGATCAACAGAATAAAAAATATTATAGACTTCCATGTCGGCACAGTTCGGAATTGAGAAACTAGATTCCTTCTAGATGGGCCTACACCACTTCAATCCTCCACCAAAGGCAACCTCATAAGAAAGAAACAATGAGGTTCTCAATCAATAAGGGAAGATCTTGGGAGCTCGACACTGTGTTCAGACTAAAAGGACAAAGGGATTCAGACTCAATATGAAGTAAATAATTTCTCCAGAGTAGCTTTTCTCTCAAAGTTGAATTCTTTCTCCCTTTTTCCATAGCTTGGAATTGGCCCATTTATATCCTTCAAAATGGAACTGAAGGGCCGATTCAGAATGTTTCTAGTATATGGAAGGCTAAGGATAATAGATCTCCTGTCGTGACATGGAAACGCGACATTAATTTTCATTTTCTGGCACAAATATCGATGTATGCGGGCTGTAGTGGAGCAGCCTACATATACACATGTTGTATAGTGTGCAATATGTATACATGTGGAAAAATATTAATTTTTGTCTGTGGATTTTATCAATAGGGAAGATAAGTCTACACAGGGAAATGGAATAAGGCCCTCTATTCAATATTTCATAGCGTGAGGCAAATATTGCTATAACACATAGTATAATGGTGCTCGGCCTGGTGGTTATTCACCGCTGCATGAATTTGGTGGGCCTTGCCCAAATCCTCAACTATAGTGTGTCTGGCTGAGCCGCCTTATTTGGCTCTCTCAATCAGACAGTCACACTAGTAGTGTGGCTCTCCACATGTCCAACATTTGTTCTTCATTCCAGTACTCCTAGTCCTCGAAGTAGTATCTGTTGGCTCACCAGCCTGAAACCTTGGTTTGTTCAGCTAAACATTCCTAAATTGTTGCTACTGCAGACGATGTTGTTGCTAGTGTTGTGGTACTCGGTAGGGAGTCCATTTTCGATGCCCCGATCATTGTGTTGTCGTGAACATGGATCCTCTCGAAGTACCTCGATACCTTGATGGATGTCTAAGTAGAGTCTAATGTTGTTGCGCACTAAATGTCTCATGTCTCATTGGTCTTGCAGAAGTCCTTCCTTGACCCCTGCTGATCATCTCTATCTCAGCTACGAGGGCCTTCTGGACTGCATCATGCAATGTGTGAGGCATTAGGATCCTCACCTTCACACGATTGTTGATGTTAAGGCCAAACAAAAACTTTTTGACCTTGAGCTTCTAGGTGTTCATATGTGGGGCATACCTAATAAGCTCCATGAATCGTGCCTCATACTCGGGCACCATATGAATTCTTAGTCATAAGGTGTTGAGCTCATTGATTTGGTTCTCAATGAATTCCTTTGACAAATACCTCTCCTGGAACCACTCCTCAAATAGTTCCCATGACACATCTTCGACAACCATGTTTAGTTGTGACAAGAGCATATTACACCATAGAAGAGTGCTCCCCTCTAGATGAAATATCTCCATGTAGAATTTCATGTTGGTGGTGTAGTCATGAAGTGTGAATAATATTTCCATGTTCTCCAACCATTCCTCGACTGCTGGGACGTCTGTGCCACCCATGAAATCAGGAAACTTAACCTTAATGAGTTCTCTTTGAATGCTACTAGTACTGGTTGGGGTGCATTGTGGACCCTCGGGGGGTACAGGTGCCTTGACCTCATATCTATCTAGCCAGTTAATCAAGGCCTATGACATCCTCTCAAAGGACCTCATCAACCGAACCACATCCCCCACAAAAATATTCTACTGTCTAATGACTTGTTCTTCTCATTGAGGGTTAGACCCCTTTGGTGTGGATGCTATTGGAGGCATCACACCTTCTCCCCTAGCACCACATTGTCTGCCTCCACGACATCCTATAACCATGATTACCTACAGGGAAACAATTCAATTTAATTAGCGATAAATAATTAATCAAATGTTTAATACAATGGAAGGCGTAATGATCCCAAGTCGTAGGGTTGAACAAGCTCTGATACAATATGTAACAACCCCTCCATTATGAAAATGAACAACGAGGTACAAAGGTAATTTTTTTTTTAACTCATAAGGAAAATAACATCAACACAGATTCATAATCATTACACCATAATATCAACACACATCATTGTAATTGAAACAACACCAACATTGCATTAACATAAATAAGAGCAACACATGTTCAGTGCATAAACATAAATAATAGTGACAAAGTTCATCACTTCATAATCATCCGAAGAAAAATATAATTAAGATCAACCAGACACTGAACATCAAATAACTACCCGCCCAACCTATCCTGCAAGGTTATGACCTCCATGAAACATAAGAAACACTCAATCCCATGATTCATCCGATTGATTTTGACCACTTAAGGTCTCGGGGTTGGCGATTGTTCTGAGGAACAAGGAGGTGTCTAAATCCCTTAATCAATCACAACTCATAACTTTAGTCTAGATATCAGTCTTATATCAACAATAATTTAGTGCAAAAGTAATCTAGATCTAAATCAACAATGCATCAACGATATTAAATGGTGAATTAGTGATCTAGTTATAAAATCCATCATGCATCAAATATTTAATGGTGCAATTGTAATGGTTGTTAAATCAATCATACATAAAAAAAAATTGGATAGTGCAAGAGAATCAATTACTCGATCAATCATATGTCAACTTTATTTAAACACACAAGAGTGAACAAATTATTAAACAAACATGCATCCACATAATCAATAGCGCAAGAGTACTCATTCATTTTCATTACATGGCGCAAATGAGATCTATCACATAATCAATCATAATTTACATTAATTACAAGGTGCAAGAGTAATCATCAATTTAATTCATTGCGTAAGGAGATCTCATCACTCAAATGATCATACATCCACTCATTTAATGACGTAAGAGTAAAATTTACTACATCATACATCAAGTAAATGACGCCACTACCACCTACGATACAATTCAACAATAGTCTGACTACAAATTACATACATTAATTCAAGGACACATTCACCACTGATGGATCATTCCAACCTAAGCCACACTTTAAGACTAGATATATAAATTGTAGATAAGGTAATGAGAATCCCTAAGAACATGAGCACAATTCCTTAGATGTATAATTGTATAACATATCGGTATTAATAACTACTTGCACAAGTAAATTTGACAACAATAATTTTCCAGTCAATTGGTTTCCCCCAACAATATCTATCTCATCTATACCATCCTTTCCTATGGACTCTTATAAGAGTACACAATAAAAACACAAGATTTAAGTTAAAAAATTCATATTTATTTAAGATTCCTACATCAAGGTCCATTCTTCTTTAAGCAACCATAAGGTTTTGAATACATATTTTTACTTCCATTTAGGAACCATAAGAAAAGATAAACTCTTCTCTAAGTGAAACATAAGAATCATTACTACTATTAGTTCTGGTAGGTAAGTTCCATGACGACTCAACGCAAGCCATTAAAGACCCAAAAATCTTTTTATGTCAAATAACTTAAGGTTATCCCTATTAATATTATCAAGATACCTCATAATAAACTACCTATCAGTTAAGGGGAGGAGAGAAGGCCATGGTCAACCTAACCATAACAATAACTCCAGGCTAAGTAAAATCCAACTTGGGTTTAAAGGAAGGACCTGACTCTCTTAAAAAGAAAATAAACTCTAGACTAAAATAATATCCCATTTAAGTTGAGGGATGGGCCAACTTGTTTAAACATGTAAAGGAACTCTAGGTCCATTAAGTATACAAATAAGGTTAAGGGATAAGGATCACTACCAGCAAACAAATGCTCCACTTCTATTTTCATTGAGGTTTCACTAAAACCAAATTTTATTAATCAATACACAACAGAGGTAAACCTTGAAAACAACGCAGGGTAAAATGCAAAATTTCACATGGGACTCCTTGACACACAATCGATAATAACAGTATACAAAACACAGAGGTAGGTGGTAGGTAAACACAAAGTTTTGCCAAGAAACGAAGGGAGGTTTACCCCAAACACACAGGGCATTTGATCACGAAAATTGTTCGGAAATTGATCACGGAATTCCTTGGCCATTGATCACAAAAAAATTTGGGCATTGATCACAAAATTCGTTGGGAATTGACAACAAAAAATAGTTGGGCATTTGATCACTAAATTCGTTGGGTAGTGATCACTAAAATAATTGGGCATTTATTGCAAATATCTCTAGGCATTGATCAATAAAAGATTTGAGGTAATTAGGGTAAATGAAGAGTGTTCCCTTCCTACCACAAAATATATTTAATCATAAAAAAATGCATAGGAAAAAGGGTGAATGCAGAATATCGCAGATATTGTGTCTTCCCCCAAAAATGAAGAGAAGTGGTTTACTTTGCTAGGAAAGTGAATTAAGACAAAAAAACACAGAGAAGGAAAGAAAAGTGCATTGAATACATGTATAAAAATGTTAAGAAAAGGAGGTAGGATCAGAGCTTGGGTCTCTTCATAAAACGCAGGGAATACATGTATAAAAACATTGATAAAAGGGGGTAGACTCAGATCTTGTTCTCTTCATAAAAACACAGAGTTTAAATGTATGAAATCATTGGGAAAGAAGGCAGGAATAAAGCTTAGGATCTTCCTAAAAATGTAGAGTTTAATGTATCAATTCGTTGGGAAAGAAGGAAGGCACGGAGATGAGGATATTCCTAAAAACATAGAGTTTGAATGTATGAAATCGTTGGGCAAGAAGGAAGGCACAGAGTTGAGGATCTTCCTAAAAATGCAGAGTTTGAATGGATGAAATCATTGGGAAAGAAGGAAGGCACGAAGCTTAGGCTCTTCCTAGAAATGCAGAGTTTGAATGTATGAAATCATTGGGAAATAAGGGAGGCACAAAGCCTTGGGCTCCCCCAAAAAAACGCAGAGAATAAGGATGAAAATGTGCTAGGCAAGGAGAGAAGGCACAAAGGTGAAACAAGATGGAAACAAAAGGAAATGCATGTATACCAAGATGGGCGAATGTGTTTAATTGCAAAGGTTAAATAAGGGTTTTCCAAGATGGTGTAATTAAAAACGCAGAAGGGAATCAAGTGAAAATGCCATGGAATACATTTGTACAAAATTGTTGAGGGAGAAAACTCAGAGTTTAGAAAAAAAGACATATAGAAAATAACTCAGAGTTCAACACACAAAGATTTAATAAATTTTATAGGATGGAAAATATATAAATTCTCATATGTATCATTCGACAGCCACACGGCTTCACAAGGCCATCAAACAATAGACTAATTAAAAAAAAACATATATACAATAAAAACTTAATATAATGAAAACTCAAATAAAAATGCGGTGACCGACGAAAATAGGATTGATGGCGATCCTTGGTAACTGACGTTCCCTTCCCTCTTCCTCTTTATAACCATTGAGACTTCACTGATACCTCCCAACCAATTCTAAGGGTAATCTTCTTCCCCCTTAGCCCCCTGAGCCACAAATGGGCATTGCACAAGAAAAAAAGGATCATCTAGCTCCTAGATCGCCTCGCAAGGTATATCCACCACTCTCTCTCTCTCAAGCTGAGTATCCCAAATATCACAAGTAAAACCATTCATAATTTCTCCAGCATAACATTACTCATAACCAGTGTGATCCTTTACTCCTCTCAGCCATTTGTTTTTATAGAATTTCCTTAGTGACAACTTTTCATTTGCACATTTAATTTGTTTATTTTTTAAATTTAGTTAGGATTTATTTCCCCCATACACTTGTCACACATTCCCTTGTTGCACAAGTATATCCACAATTTAATTTAACTAAAATTCAATTTCCCTCATCCATCCTAAAAGTGCTCCTAAAATCACTCCTAGTTTTCCATTTATTCCTTTTATTCTAATTTATGATTGATGCCTATCTAAAGCAGAGTTGAGTTAAATTAGGAATGTTTTCTAGTTAGACTAGACTCTAGATACCTTTCTATGCTTACATATATTATTTTATGCTTTATTCCTTTTTACCTTAAATTCCAATTTGGTAATTACTTGCACAATGTGTATTAAATCACTCTTTAGATTTATTTATTTTTTATTGATTTCTTAAATTTATTTATTTCATCCCATCATTATTTAATATATAAAATTAGTTTTTTATT